>JASDQU011026882.1:9825-19853 GCA_032191745.1 Picea mariana | reverse complement strand
ACACACACACACACACACACACCTCCTCCCATTCTCTCTACCCCTCCCTCAAACTATATCTCCTCTATATCTCCTACATCTACCCCTATCTCCTACATTTACCCCTCTCTCTACCCCCCTATTTGTCTTCCTCTCTCTCCCTCTCACACTCTCACACACACACTCTTTACTACCTTCCTATGCCTTCCTCTCTCCCCCTCCAACACTCTCAAATAGTCTCTTTATAGAAATCCTCTATGCCTTTTTCTCTCTCCCTCCCACACCCTCACACGCTCTCTATCTCTATTTCCCCTCTTAGTCTTCCTCTCTCTCCCTCTCACACTATCACAAACTAACACTTTGGTACATTTTAAGGCAAGGCATGGTAATGCAAGACATGAGCTTGACCTAGACATGGAAAGGCATAGCAAGACCTAGACCTAGACCTAGACCTAGACCTAGACCTAGACCATGACCTAGAACTATAGCTTGCCTCACTATGCCTCACACCATCACACCCACTCCCTCTCTATATACCCCCTCTTAAAATATCTCTCTCTCTCTCTCCCCCACCCTCCTTCACTCCCTCTCTCTTTTTGTCTCTCTCCCCTTCCCTCTTCCCCTTTGTCCCTCCTGTTATCCCCAAATTCTAGGGATAATTAAGGAGATGATGTCTCGAGGCCCTCAAGTTACAGATATGGAGTACTGAGAAACAACTTGACCAACAATGTCCACTTAAAGAGGCAGAGACCCACCTCACCACCACAACTCCAGGTTCATCATGATGGTATCCACCACATTAGTTGGCCTGCAGAAGACATTGGGTATTTCTCCATGAGGTACAATTCAGGTATTATGGTGATTGTCATTTCAATATTTGAGTAATTTGAGTTTTTTGCATCTATTACTTCTTTTTATTATGTAACATTTTCTTGGACATTATGTTCTTTTCTTCATTTTACTTTGGTGGTTGACATTGCACCCTAGTAAGTCGGTCACCCTTAGGGATAGGTTTTCTACTGGGAGGTCCTCTTGACGATTCATCATGCCATTCCTGATGATACTTGTAACTTTCCACACTTCATCCCCTCATCTCCTTATCTTTTTTGATTTTCAGATGTACTAACCCAGGAAGGGTTTGTCCCTCATTTCATGGGAAGAAGACACTGAAGGTGCAGAGTCTTGTAGCTGGAAAAAGATAAAATACAATCATTAACCTTTTATATGCTCTCCCAGGGATCCTGAGGACAATGAAATTTCTCTCATAAGAAACTGATGGGACACATGAAAGAATAGTTAATAACAAAATTCCAACCATGATGGTGCATGTGTGGGAACTATTTTTATTTCTTAGTAGAAGCCCCACACATGTTTTCAACTTGGAGAAGCATGATGTGACTAAGATAGAGTCAAGGTGGGAACAGTTTTTCATGCTTAGGTAGAAGCCCCACCTTGGCTTCAACTTGGAAACATCCTAAAATAATAAAAGACAATAAATGGGCTTGGAAAAAGGCTGCATTGAAAACAAAGGTGCAACACACCCTCTACAAAGGAATCCATAAATGAGACACTACGACCCCTTGTATGTCATGAACCCCATGCCAAAAAGTATTCCTCTCATCCATGACACATCATCCACATGAATTATAAGGAATACCCCTTGGGAAACACCCCTAAACATGAGGTATGATTCACCGAATATGTCATTTTGTCAACCCTTCCATACCTAAACTTGGAAAATTGCATAGGTTCTTTGAGAATTGGTTTATTTTGATGAGGTGGTTTGGATGTACTTACTTAGATGGATATTTCATTAATTTTATTTACTCATCATGATTCATTTGACTTGATATCCTTGGAGGATGTATCCATTTGTCTTGGTGGGACCCAACTAGTGGATAATCTTGGAAGAACAAGCCTAGGCTTGGGCTTGCATGGGTCTTGAAGCCCACAAGTGGGATTCCAAGGGCCCATATGTCAAATGATGAATAAATTCCTTTGGATACCTATGTGACATCATGGAGGACCTCACCTAGCCCCTACCACCCAAACTACTTGCCTAAGGAGGAAGAAACATCACCTTTGAGGGTTTGACGTCACATTAGGGATAGGGTTTGGTGGTGATTGAGGACACTTGGCATGTTTTGGAGGAAATAACCCTTGGATCATGGAATAATTGCATGGATTGAATACCATTTTCCTTTGGAGGCCTAACATTTCCTTCTCCAACTCAACGAATTGACAAAAAGTGCCAAATGTTGCCCAAGAAGGGGGTGACATAATGTTTTTAGGGTTTCTCTTATTTGCAAAGTATGAATTAAATAATAATATTTTTGTAATGGGGAAAGATAATGGTTTTTGACCCCTTATCTTGTCTTTTACCCTAATTTTTGAGGAAAACCTATTTTTAGAACATTTTGTATAAATAGAGATCAACTCTATTTCATTTTTATGAAATAACTCTCCCATTGCGAGAAGACTCCTAGCTGAAATTTGTGCTCTCTTTGGGAAATCTCTATCTCTTGTTTTCTTGTTATGGTTTCTTTTGGATATTGGTTGAAGAAGTAGTGTGCTACCTCTCTGGGAGCTATTCTCTTGCATTTGTGGTGGATTATCTCCGTAAAAGAAGGTTTATCTTTTTTTCACTTGGACTAGGGAAGGAATCTATCTTATTGTTGCTTCATCGCTTGGTTACAAGTGTGATTTTCTAGAATTCTTGGGGATTATAATGGTTTACAACCCCACCGTATGATCTAGACTATTTTGAGAATGACATGAAGACAAAAATATAACCGATATATAACAAGGAAATACACATAGATAATGCGGAGAAAACATAAATATAGTGAAAAGCAACTTCTATTAATGAAAAAGAGAGAAAAAAATCGTAGAACACAAACTGGAAGAATGGGGTAGCCTATCTTTGAAAAGAAAGAGATGTTGGCTATGCTTCATTCACAAAAAGATTTACATCACACTCCATTGCATGCTTAAAGGGCCTCCACCTCAATTATATATGAGAGAGTGAGAGGAGAACAATTCATGTGATGCATGTGGGATAAATTAATATAAGTTTATAAAATGCCATAGGCATGTAAAATACTAGGACTTTCTAGGTGGTCACCGATCCCAGTACTAGTCTATCCCGAGTGCGCTTAACTGCGGAGTTCTAATGGGATCCAATGCATGAACTCTATGTTGTAGGCATGTACATAATACCATTACATGATGTCTTTACTTAAAAAATAAATATGGTTTACATTCCATTCCCCATTAAAAGGTTGAATATCATGGTTTATCAAAACCACATGCTCAAAAATGGTGATGCAGTGGAAAATGTTGATGGCTACCGCGATCTATCTGGATCATACCTCCCCCCTTAGGAAGAAATGGTTACCATTGCATCAAGCTCCCTTGAGAGCTGAGGAGACTTCTGCTAGATCTGAAGCTTGGTGCACTGCTTGCCTTACTGAAGAAGCTATCTTGCTTATATTGTTGAAGGATGTCATGAACCTGTTGCTGGATGGGTTGGATTTTATCAACCAATCTAGCTGCATGATCTACCTAAGTGTGGGAGGACTCTATCGATTAAGATGAAACATGAAGAGTATGAAGGGTTCTATTATAACCTTGCTTGACTGGGCAGTGTGGAGGCACCCCCTTAGGTGCAAGAAGAACATCTTGGTACTCTTCTACAATTTTGTCGATCTGCTTCTACTGGATAGAAAGGTCTTGGGCTAAGGTTGGAGTGGTTGTAGTGTCCTTTTGTTAACCTTCTGATCGAATTGTGAAGAGGCTAAACTTTGCAGTATTAGAGATTACTTTGTGGAATTGTTTTGGTGGGATAATGGTCAAAACTACCTCTCGTATCCTATATAGATGATATCCCAGAGTAACAATGACACTACGGGGTCGAGACTCATAAAAAACATGATGCCTTCACATATATGGTTGGCCTAATAGAACATAATATACTTCTAGTGGGGAAACATCACACAATACCTCATCCTTGAAGGCCTTAATGCCATAGGACAGGCGACACTGTTGGCTGACATGAAGATATTGACCCTCGCGAAGCCACTCGATGTTGAATGGTTGTGATGGGTGTTATATATGCACTAAAAACCCTCAATTAAATTGTCAACCCAGGGTAAGTAAACTTAGAGTTGTAGAAAAATATATGCCAAAGGTAGAAGGGCTAGTAGGAGTATATTCTAAATAATGAAGGTAGCTATCTAAGGCTAATCTACTTAAGCAAAGATATCTAATGAGAAAACCCTACTAAGCAATTTGAAACTATGTAACCTAAGTACTTTTGGGCCAAGGATCAATGGATAGTTCTTTAAGAAAACAAGTAAAACCCTATGTAAAGAAAACTAATTCAACAATAAGCAATAAGCAACTATTTAAGCATAACAATAAGCAAATAACCAAAGAAAACTATTTTAACTTGCCAACCTGCATTCAATGAGCAACTATCCTATGAAAGCAAGTAAATAAACAAGCAAGCAAAGGCAGCTAAATAACCTACTAAAGCAAGTAAACAAGTAAGAAAAGACACCTAACCTATTAAAGAAATAGAAAAATAAGCAAAGACAACTAACTAACCTACTAAAACAAATAGACAAGTAAGCAAAAACAACTAAATGCTGCAAGAAATCAAATTAAAAATTCTCATTGAGCAACTATCTAGCCTAAGAGGAAAGTGGACTAAATTTTCAATGCAAAACTATTTCTAATGCATGAAAGTAAATCTAAGAGACAACTGGACTAAATGCTCAATGCAAAACTATTTCTAATGCATGAAAGGAAATCTATTTTATTGAAAGCAAGAAGGACTAACAACTAATTCTTATTCTATGATAAACAAACTACTATCTAATCTATCAAAGAAAATATTATCTATCCTACAACAGTAATGAAACCATCTTCTAAATTATGAAAGCAAGAAACTATATCTTTTGATCTACAAAAACAAGAAACTATCTTTAATCTATGAAAATCTCAAATATAATGCTGGTGGTTGTGTGAATTTCTTCGGTGTCAGATGATATCTTGATGGCACTTGACAACAAAGGAAAATTCCAATGGTATAAGCTCAACACTAATCTTAATGGAAAAGTGAAAGGTATGGATTAAACAATCCAAGAAGAGTTTAGCCATGACAAAAGTAGTGTTAGATACCCTGCATATTCATATATGAACCATCAACAACATAACAAGATCATCATTATACTTCTACACTACATAAGAAAAATTCATACCTAAACTCATTCATTAACTAAGAACTACAATTGCAATCTAATTCTAGGCAAGAAATTACGTAACATGAAACTATGTTATGTCTATTCTAACAATTCAAACTGCAAATAAGGAAATGACTAAAAACTGAAATTTAAAACATGATATTAAAAAGAAAACTAACAACTATATTAATCGACAACTAAGTAAGAAAGAACTATATAAAACTGAAATAAGAAATCTATTATTAAAAACTAGAATTAACTCTATCCATCCATCAAATCCTTGTCAATTAAAACCCAAATTAAAACGCTATTCTATGCTATTCAAAACTCTATTTTAAACTTGATTCTAAAATCTTAGATAAAAACATAATTAGTATTTAACTACACATGGGGTTAGTATAGGAGTCTGCAGACCCGTTCCTAACTATGAGATTAATGCATGCTAACACAATTCATCATACTAACCTACAAAAGAGAGTCAAAGAAAATTAATTTCTAACAACAAACTAATTAACGTTATAAAAATGCATGTACAAGAAATAAAGAGAGACAACTAAACTATAAAAATGCATAAATAAACTAAAGAAGAGTTACCAGACTGCTGGTGCCCCCCCCCCCAGCAGGTCTTGGTTATTTCTCAAATGCACACCATAAACTCAACAAAATGAATTCACCATTAAAATGCAGAAACACAGTTTTATACAATTCTGACAATTGAAAAATGCAAAAACAGAGACAAAATCATTTTTGTCTCTAACACATGACTTCTTCTACTTCTTAACAATTATCTGACCACCATGGTGGTTTTTATAATGTTTACAGACCAATTGGTCGATCACAGGAGGTTCGAACCACTTCTAAAATTGGCAAATTTCATTAATGGTGCCCTAACTGCCTAAACAGAGCTAACCAATAATTGCCCACCATAACAACCCAAAATTGAGTTGTCAAGAGTTCAATAGCTGGAGGGGATAAAGATGAACAAAACCCACTTTCCCAATTCACGTATCACTGGTCGCCAATACCATAACCACTAAGTCGCCCCCCATTTTTGTGCAATATGCAGTTTTGGAAGGAGTGCCGGATCGAGTACCGGAACAAGTAATGGAATGAGTGTCGGACTGAGTGACGGAAGCAGAAACGTAGTGCATTTTCGCCCTGTAACATCAAAAAACGTGAATTAGATCCTTGGAAGCATGAAACCATGATAAATTATGCTCGATACAATCATTAAACATGAATCATACATACCTTATGTCGATCATACTGTTTTATCATAAAATTCTTCAAAAAGCTCCTTTAAAAGATGAAAAATGCATATGTACATGTGGAAAAAGTGCATAAGAATCATCATAAAAGTGATCATATCTTGGGCCTAACATTACCCCCACACCTAAGATTTTGCAGGTCCCACTGCAAACAAAAAGAAATTGCCCTTTGTGACTAAACTTGCGAAGGAGGGGGTGGATTAGCTTTAGAAGCTTCTCCCTCTTTCCTGGGGGATTTTGGCTCAGGATTTTCGTGGTGTTTCAATTGCATCCAGAGACTATTATTGGTGGCAGTTAATATCATCAACCTAATGCTGTAGAAACTTCATCTTGGCTTGTAGGACAACGTTATCATGGTGTAAATGACAACTCAGTGCTTCATGCTCTCTAAGTTTGAACTGGAGGTTTTGGAGTTTTTGGAGGTTGCTAATGACATGTGAGGAAGCCTTGAGATGTATATTATACCCTTTATCCTTTAAATGATGCAAAATAGCAATTTTATCTCTACAAAATTAGTTCCAAAATTGATTTCCCATAAGCGCAACAATTATGGCCTCACGGACTTGTGAAAAATAGGTATCAAAGTGACACCTATAAATACAAGAAAGTAAAACCTGTGTAACAACTGAGAGAGGTTTTTGTTTTTGAATATGTCCTTGACAAAAACCTCTCTTGTTTTTCAAAAATTTACTTTCAGTTGTTAGGAAAACAAGCCAAGAAAACATGACTAAAACAGGAAAAACAAAGTGCTTTATTTCCCGAAAAATGAGGCCTCTAAGATAATTGAATATATCCAAAACCATAACTTATATTTAGAAACTGAGAGAGGTTATTGTTTTTTAATATTTCTTTGATAAAACCACTCTTGGTTTTCAAACATTCACTTCCATTTGTTAGGAAAACATGAAAACAAAATATGACTAAAACAGGAAAAACAGAGTGTTTTATTTTCTGAAAGCATAGGCCTCTAAGATGATAGAATATATCCCAAACCATAAAGTATAGTAAAAAACGGAGAGAGGTTATTGTATTCTAGTATGTTATGAACAACCTCCTCCATGTTTAAAAATTACTTTCCCATTTGTTCATAATCCCAGCTTGAAATTGGTTACTCAAAACATGTAGAAGTGCAACGTGCTCTTAGCAGAAGCGCAACGTGGTCTTCGATAGGGATTTTGGAGGCCTTCCCAGAGGATTTTTTGGATGAAAGTGGTAGGGTGTAAATTTTATGATGTCTTCTACACAATGGAACCATCAAGCACTACAAATTCCTTCTCCAACCCTATGAAAACCTGACTTGAATTCAAACTATCCAAATGTGTAGAAACCCTCCTATAGTGACTGTATTTGGGGGATTTTTCTCAAACGATAACACCTGTGCATAAAATGAATGAGGTTTTTTTTTCTTGGTATATTATTGACAGAAACCTCTTTCACTTTTGTTAAATTCATCTTCCTTAATTCAGAAACCAATTTTTAAGTAGAATTTTGACCAAGACAATCATTTGAAAAATTATGACAAGGAATGATGACATGACCATGATGAAAAATTATGAATTGGATGAGTGGAGGGAGTAGTAATGACACCTAGACACACCAATGACAATTTTACAACCAATATATGTCAAATCGTATTTGAAAATTTTATCTTGAAAATATAACAATTTGACCTATTAATCTTATCAATCACATGAAAGAGTAAATTTGATCACTGGTGACTGACAGAACTGACAAATACTAACAAAAGGCTTGGTTTGTACTGGTAGGCATGTTGAACATGAGAATTTTAATTTCCTGTTATCAATATGTAACAATTCAAACAACTGATGCTCTTTTCATAAGCTTGGAATACAGATGAGAGTAAGTATTTAGCAGTTGTAATCTCTCTATATTTGTCACAAAGAGTAGTTAAGTATAAGCAATCTTCTATAGCATAAACATAAAAATGCACATGAGTTTATAAAACACACAATGATGTCAGAAGTATATAATTTAGCATACCAATACAAACAACTGCTGATGTAATATCCCAAGACTTTGTAAAAAGACAGTATGACAAAATTTTTACAGAAATCCTACTTCCTCTTCTCATGGGTTTGCTATACAAATGGTCAATTCTTAGCATTTTTTAGCTCAGGAAACTCCCCCCAGACCGAAGCTATGGCACGCCCTTATGCCATGAATTACCAATAGGCTTCTTGGTCTTCTTTCCTGATGAGGCTGCAGGAGTATCAACAAGTTTCTTATACTTTTGGTCTGGTAAAGGAATAGCTTGAGCATGAGGGTTTGCGTGGAGTAACAGTCCCTAGATCAAGATTCTTCTTGCTAGTCTTGATTTTAAGATGAGGGTTTGCAAATTGATAAATGAACTCATCCCACATTTTCTCGTGTTTTTCCAACTCGGCTAAGACAAGTAGTTTTATAAGGTCGTGGTGAAATGGGTTGTTATCGGGATTGGTTACATCTTTCCTCACTTGGAAAGACACCTCCTCAAGACTCTTTAAGAAGTAAAAGGGAAAGTTACAATGGCTTATTGAACTGAAAGTGAGATAATAATTTAAATTGACAGGCTTTAAAGACGGGATATCTACCTTCACATGTAATCAATCTAGTGATGACTATGAGAGGGTTTGATTAGCTCCTCTTTTATCCACTCCTTGGAGTATCCCTTAGCTCCAGAGAAGTTCTGAAATTTGGTTTTGAAAACCCTGTTATAGTTTTCTCTTGGCAACTGGTGGTGTTTAAATCAACGGTCTCCAACTCTTGGGAGCTTTGTGGCTAAAGCAATCGATTCCTTAGAGGCCACGAACACAGTGAATAGGAGTTGAGGCAGGCTAAGAGTAATGTAATGTCAAACCTACAATGAACAACTTGTAACAAATTTAAACCAACAGAGTGGTCTGTTAAGGACATATACAACAATTTATAACACACAAGAGTTTAGCACTTCAAAAATAAAATGATTGTTGATGTAATAACCTGTATCATGAAAACAATACATGAATTTTTACAAAGATTTACTTCTTCTAGTAAATGTTATCATTTGTAAACTCATGAACCCCTCCCCCACACCTAAGTATTATGACACCTCACAATAAAAAATATAGGAAACCTGTCAGTTCTCCCCGTAGCCGAAGATTTACAGTTTGTAAAGTGTAAAGATAAATTTCACAGATTGGTCTGACGAGATGGTTAGAAGATGGCCCCACCTATAGGATAAGAGATCTTATATATAGATAAGAAGAGGTAGGCAAGAGAGTTTCAAGATAGTCCCAGAGTTAGTTCCCAATGGCAAGTTTATGGAGTTCATTAACCTTAGCTTAACCATACATACTTCATGTCAACTTTGTCTACAAGTAATTTCGTACATCAGGAAAGATTTAATTTTTTTTTGTTAGATTACCATCCTTGGTAGGTAGAATGCCCCGCTGCCAGCAAGCCTGTTCAGTACTTCGACAGGTTTACCTAGTCATATCACAGGTCGGTACCTGCTGCCAGTAGACCTATTCAGTATCCTGACGGGTTAGCCTCTTAC
>JASDQU011026880.1:2330-12934 GCA_032191745.1 Picea mariana | reverse complement strand
AAACCCTAGTTCTTAAGGAGTCACATGTAGGCTGCTATGAGCCAGACCACGTACATACGCGAGATGCACTATTGGTAGGTCGTGTACATATGTGTGCTTCACTACTTGCACGTCATGTACCTATTGACAGATTGGTATATGTTGAGGATTGGATCCTCTTCTTAGTTGGTGCTGAGTTTTGTAAGCTGAGTCTTGCATTGTAGAGATGGTTCTCTTATGGAGTTGATACTCTATTCAATTGTTGTTGATAAACCCAATGACTGTAATCCATAATAAAAATTAAATTGTACATACATCTTGTGTTCTTTGTTTTCTTTATGGTGATGTCTTATTGATGATATATGTTGATGTTATCTGTTGTTGATATATGTTCACACACAATTGGTTATAAATGTCAGTAATAAGTGATGAGTAAATAGTGATTGCTAATTAAGGAGTATTTTGAAGGGAACTGGAAAAGATCCCTACACTGATTCACCCCCCCACCTCTCAGTGTGGTTGATGTGTCCAACATGAAACAGGTTAAGTTTAGGAGAACCAAGGGATCTCCAACAAGGAAAATACATGACATAGGTGGAGGCTCCCTCATCCAAAACAATGTGATGGGTGTTCTTTCCACCAACCAAAACTTGAATTTGGAATGCTAAGTGGTGGGAGAGCCTCTCCTTAAAATAATCCATATTAAACATACTCAGGTTTGAATCCTCTAGATCCATAGCTCCAATAGATGACAACAAGGTTCTATGTTGACTTGGAAATTTCTATATAACTTTGAGAGATGACATAGCACAAGGCACTTGCGCAAAATCTACAACAATATTGTAGTTTTTGGCAGTGTAGGAATTGTGATTAAATGTTTCCTTTTGAATTATGCTCTTGAGAGGGAGAAACACTACATCAGAAATTGTCTTCTCAATCTGAAGAGGATTGAAAGATGGAGGAGGAGTGGATGTGGCAGGTTTATCAACGACCTTTCCCTTTGTTTTATCACCCAGAGGAGTGTCATAAGTATTTTCTTGAGTCTTTACATTAACTTCCTTAAACATATAGACCTCATAGGCACTCGATGAAGCATCCCTATGGTGGGAATGACCTATGTTTCCCCATTGTGGAGGAGCAGGATTTTTTTCCACCAGATGTTGTTGTTGAATCAGTTGGGAGGTACCCTTCAGAAATTTAGTGACTGCCTCACGATGAGGTAAGTATTTCATGTGGTGGTATTCATCACAAATCATGCAAGGAAACTTAGCCTTCCTATCTGATTGAGTATAAATCGTCTTTGGATTATCCTAATTTTTAGAAGATTTATTGGATTTACCCTTTTTTTTCTTATTACCTCCTGGTTGCTAAGGTGAAATTTATTGGGCCACATTCACGTCAAAGGTTTGAGCAAGAGTGGAAGTAGTTGTGGTGTTTGAAACGAAAATTGGCTCTGTAGTAGGTCTTGACAGATTGTTCAACAGACGAGGATTATTAGGGATCATATCTTAAAGTGTGATAGAATGTAAATAAAACAAGTCCAAATATTGTGCATGGATGATAGACCACTCCTCAGTAACTACATTTCCCATAGCAACATCATGAACAATGGGAGACAAGATTGAATTTGTAAACAAATCCGTGAGGAGGTGGTATGGAATTTGATCTTTAATCAATCGTCTGATCCATCTCCACTCATGAATATGATTAGATATGTGGGTGGAATAGGATTTATAGAGGGAGGTAAAAAGTTCTGTATTGGTCTCATACCATATAGGAAATTGAAAATGTGTCAAGAAATCCATGGAAAGAGAATCAAAGTCGAAAAAGGAGTTACGCGACAACTCAATATACCATTTCACTATTTCACTTGTAAGTGTTATTTGAAAAAGTCTCAGACGAATGGAATCATCCATTAAAGAGTTGGAATAACACCATAAATGGAAATTAATAACATGATTGTTAGGATCTTCCCTAGGTTTTCTGTCGAATTTCGGGATGTCGGATGGTAATTTGGCAGGGATGGTGGGCCAAAACAGGGCATGTTGAATGGGATCATTTGTCAAACATGACATATCTGGAATATCTAACATAGCCAAGAATGGAAGTTGTTGGATGGTGTGGGGATACTGGCGATAACCATATGTCATAGAAACACTAGTAGGACCAAATTCAGGTTGCGGTGAGACAACGAAACTAGATGGTTCCCCCATGTATGGTGTTTTCCCGGGTTTTCCACCCATGTAAGGTGGTTGTCCTAATTTTCCACCCATATATCATGATGGACCTCCTGCATACTGAGATTTACCTGATGGTCCCCCCATGTATGGTGATTGAAGGGACTATTTTGTTAGAATCATTAGGTTTACATATTGATAGGGAAAATTTCCTTGCGAAGGAATTCCCATCGGATTAGGTAGACCCCACAAAGGGTTAGAAAATCCTAGAAATGGTTGTCTAGGATATAGGTCAATGGTAGTAAGGATATAAGGAATTGTAGGATAGTATTTCCCCCAGGATTGTTGATGTTGCAACCATGTAGATTCCCCCCTAGTAAAACATTTCCCTACAACTAAAGGTTTCCCCCCAAGTAAAGGTTGGCCTCCCATTGAAGATTAACCTCCAATGTAGAGTGTATTAATATGTGATGTGTGAAATGGAGGATGATTAGCTTGTGTAACCATGGTTTTGTGAATGAATTGAATTTTGGCCATCTGACTGATGGAACAACCAAGTAAATCACTTGGTGTGTGCATATGTGGAAATAGTGAAGCATGAATATTACTTGACCCATGTGCAAAAGGAGATGTATCTGCAAGTGGTTGAGTCAGGGTTACCTGGGTCATTGACGTTTCCATTAGTGAAGAAGAACCAACAATATCAACTAAAAGAGTTGTGGAAAAAGAGAAGTTCCCAATTCCTTCAGTAAAACCAAAATATGACGGGTTCATGCCAAAAGATTGTGTAGTGGTGGAAATGAGTGGTAATTTGTAAGAAGAAAAAGCATCAAAATATCTCATGGATGGTAGATAAGTGAGTGGTTGGCCAGGTGGATCAGTAAAAAGAGGAATCAAGTAAGATGAAAGGCTTTCTACGAAGGTTGTGACTGGTTCTTCTATGTGATGGCCACTTCTAGAAGCTATGCTCCTAGTATCAAAAGTTTGATCTGCGATCATTCCTTCGTAAGAAACATTGTGTTGAGGTTCCCGAATGCCATGTTCCATACCTTGTATACTATGAAATATCTGATCCTAAGTGTTACATAATGTTTCATATGCAGACAGATGAAACCTCCCTTGGATTAGAGACCCCTACACCAAGACAAAAACACTACCAGTGGACACTAACATCCCTTTGAACTTAGTTTAACCAATCAGAAAGAGAGAGGAAGAAAGAGAATGATGCACCTCTTTTCGAAGTTTTTCCTCGCTTCTTCCAATCTGTTAGCTTGATATTCAAACTCCCTAGTGCAACTTTATACCTGCAATAGGAAAAAAATAGAAATGACTATCTCCTACTCTAGTTGATTAGGTAAAACAAATTCATCTACAATGATTGAAGTGACAATAGATAAGCACATGTAAGAATACACAATATTGAAGGAAATAGGCCAAGTATATTCAAATGATAACCAAAAGGAGAACACTTAGAGACCATGATTGATGTAGTATAATCCTTTCCAAACTCTCCTCATCCATCCCTTACATGAATCTACTAAGATCAAAATGATGATACTCTGACTGATTAGTTCCCCTATTCACCTTGGAAATCCCTAAATATATAGGCTTTAGAGGCACAACCACCATGAGAAAATGAGGGATATAATTGATGATATGGATCCTTGATATTTGGATCAGATCCTAAGRTGAATCCAAAGCATGAGGGTCAAACATAACCAACCCCATCTCAGAGAGATGGCCCATAGAATAAGGTGGAGGAGATCCCCCTTTTCCCTCAACAAGAATGGCTCYCCCCCCAGTGAGAGACATGRATCCATTYACCAAAATTGGTGCTCCCCATAAATGGGTAGGGGAGMAACAATTCTCCCTACACATGGCCATGGGGACACCACCCTTCATAAATGCCCCAAAAATGTCGAATTTTCCAAGGAAAAGGTGTGCTTTGACCTAGAAATGATGGGTTTCTTCCTCCCATATGACTAAAGGGTAATGAAAAATAGTTTTTCATGRTTTAAAGGGGTGGAGACACCTAAAAACATGAATGAGACACTTGGGAAGGTGCATACGACACTTGTCGAGGTGCATACATCACTTAGGGTGCGAAACAAAAATGTGGAATTTTGATGTGTAACAGATGCCCCCGAAAGTGTGAGGTCAAAAGAGAAACTGATGGCCAAAGCACTTTACAAATTCTTCTATGAAAGGGTGATGGAATGGGATAACCTGGCAGAAGATGAAAAAAATCATCAAAAAATATTAATATATGTTCCATTTTTTAGGCAGGCATACCTATGCTAGGAATGCAAGATGAATCAAAGCAAGTCCATCGACTAATACACTATTGATCCATGATAATATTGGCTAAGGATATGGCCACCAAATATACACTATGGATCCATACCTCCATGATATGAATTGATCGAAGCCACAAAAAATACACAATGGAGCTACGAGATGACAAAACATAGCCACAAATCAGTATATTGTGGATCTATGTCACATTATATATATTAGTAAGACATCCAACACGATGACTGTATTGAAATATTTTACATGCTCAAATGATGTCCACTGCAGCTTGGGAGAAGAAGATAATAGAGTGAGTTCCCAACCTAGGGTCTTTGTCCCGATCCTGAAGAGGTATGAATCTATCCATGTGAATAGATGATTTGATGTCGAATATGGTATAAATCACTTGATTATCGGTCGTTGATGTAAATAATTAACACGTGCGAGGGAAATCACCAATGATGTCAATGAATCCCAAGGTACCCTAGTACATTCCAAAAAATGTGAATAAATGAGTTGATGTCAAACATTCATGCAATCATCCGATCAGAGGTCAATGATGTAAACCTACTATCAGAAGGGATGAGGCCTTTCATTGAGGTATGAAGGTCCCAAGGTACTAACTAGTTTATAATTATATTTCCTAGATAATGTGTTGAAGTCGATAGGAAAAAAATCATCGAAGGAGGGCCATGATGTATCCCCCGTCATCGACACAAAACTGACACAAAAAAATGATATAAGATGGTGAATTGAATGAATATGGACTGAAATAGGAAATGGAAACTGGTAATACTACATATGGATGGTTTGAAGTTAAAATTCCCTTGAACATTATGAAGCACAACAACTATCTTTGTAATATCCTAAGACTGAGCCCCAGTTGTAATTGTAAATGTAAAATGTTTTATAGGTTTGTGAGCCAAGTGATTATAATCTAGGAGGCTTATGTGATGATTAGGTCAGAGAGCCTAGATGCTAAAGTCCAATGAGACTATTTTTGTACATGAAAATACTCATATCATTAATATAAATACATTGTTATGTGTAAAGCGACCATGATAAAAGAGAATGGGGGACTAAGCTCCACCAGGTAGGGAAAGGGAAGGGGATAAGAGGCTAGGAAAAAGGGCTAAGCTGGAGGGCTTATATCCAAGGGAATATTATAACATATTTCCTAAAAGAATAAGGTTTGGGAAATAACTCATGTTATCCTAATTTCCTCTGGGAGAATGAATAGAATCTAAGTGGATATGAACGAGATTCCTATATGGCCAGGCGTCAATAATGACACATCCATTTTTATGTGGAAAAGTTAGTTTGTCTTACGGGGTCTCTGCCATTCTTTCCATTCTTCCCCATTCCAGAATGAATTCTCGTAGATTGATGCACTCATTGACTCACATACTAAGTCGTGACCTCCATTATCGACCTCTGAGCATGCACACACCTTTGGAACCCGCAATTATATTTGATTTATCTTGTGTATTTACTGTAAAGCCTGACACACCTGTATTTTCCTAACCCTGTGTTATGTCTTAATGGTTGGCTATTGCTGCCAATGCATTTCATGGAACGAGCATGGCTTTCTACCATCTTCTGTGTCCTTACCCATTTTCAGTTACTTCCTTCACCTGAGCATGTTGCTAGTTGAATAGGAGAAGGAGTGATGAGGCACGTTGTTAGGCCCATGGATTGAAGAAGCAGGTTGTCAGGACTGTGGGAAAGTATCTCCAAGTGAAAGAGTTTGCTGGAATAGAAGAAGAAGGTTGTCAAGCCTGTGAGAAACTCTCTCCAGGTGAGAGAGGTTGGTGGGAAAGTGATTTCTCTTGGAGGGAGCCCAACAACCACTATAATGCACTAAGAATTCTAGTCCAGCCTATTGTTGAATCCTTGGAAGGGAAGTGGGGCAGCCAAAGGAATGTTGAGTAGATAAGGGGCACAATTCTTGGGGTGGGATAGGAATGTGGGGAATGCGAGGTTGTAGGCTATGTGTATAAGTTGGTACCTAGGAGGGAATCCTTCCTGATTGACTGTGCAGCATCCCATTGTCTCATCCTAGCCTAGGAATCCATTTATGACGGTGGATTTTAGTCCCATATTGGGGGTGACCCACTACTGAGAGTGATGAGCAACATGGTCTATGGTTGGGAGGTTTGCTCAAGGTTTGCACATACTTAGTGGTATTCTACAAAATGATAAGTACCATTTCTATGTTCATTTACATGTTGTGTATTTGTACATGTTTTATATTTATGATTTTATCCTGTATATGTTGTATGTATAGCTTTAATGTTATTTCTGCATTTATCTATGTATTAGTAGAATGTAATTGTATATTAAGTCTTATTTGTATGATGTTCTGCAAGAGTCTCTGAGTGGTGTAGCCTAGCAGGTCTATGGCTGGGTATGATACATTTTGGATATCAAAAGCTCAATAAGAATGAATGTGTTTTAGAGTAGCATGGCCTGGCCTGAGAGGTCAAGAATGCTACAATATGGTATCATATCTTGAACAAAGAAGAATTGTAGTAGCATGCCCCAACTTGGGTGGTTGGGGGATGTTACAATATGGTATCAGAGCCCATGGTTTCAATACTGAGCCTGGATGGGCCATGTGAGTTGAAATTAAAGAAGAAGTTTCAGAATGAATTGTTCTTGAAATGGACAAAATTCAAGTATTAGAGCTCATGGTTTCAACACTGAACCTGGATGGTCAGTGTATGATCCAGATTATTTTCGGCAAAAAATGAGATAGGAGATACAATAGAGAAATGCACAGAAATATCATAGATATTCAATAATATAACAAAAATGTATCAGATATGCAACCATAAACACAGATATGTAGTAATACATGATTTCTATTAATGAAAGAAATGTACAAAGATTGTAAAAATATAGAGTGAAAGGCTCGCTAGAATGGTGGTAGCTTATCTTTGAGAAGAGATGTGACGGCTACTCGCATTTTCAAGAAGATGATTACAATTAGGCTCTAAAGGCCTTTTTACAATAAACGGGAATGCCAAAAACCCTAGACATACAAAAACCTAACCCTAGGAGATGAAGCACCAAAATTCATGTGGGCCCCGTTTGGGTAAGTTAGTACATCAACTTCCTGAGGTCGTAACTTTTGCATACGATCTCCATTTTAGGAGTATGATAGCTTGTTGGAAAGGTATCATCAAGGATATTCATTTTTTGGTGCTCAATAATGCCTTTGGATATCATTGGGAACCTCTATCTCAAAAAAAATTCATTTAGGCCCTCAAAATGGCCCCTAAAGTTAAAGCTTTCTAAAAATAATAAATTGCCAGAATTTATAGAAAATTGTTTTGAGCCAGTCGGAAAAGGTGGGTGGCCACTGATATCCACTTGGATCAATCCTCCCTCCTTAGGAAGCAATGGTATCCATTACGTTGAGTTCCTGGGGGAGAGGGAAAAGAGTTTGTTGGATCTGCATCTTATTGAGCTGCTTGTATTGCTGGAGACGTCACGATGCTTAGTTTGTGGAAGTCTGTCATGAACCCGTTGAAGCTAAGGTTGTTCAACAAGTCGAGCTACATGAGAGAAAGGTGTGAAGAAGGAATATTTTTGCTTTGATGTAACCTTGTCGACCTTCTTCTGTTGGATAGAAGGTGTAGGGGGCGAGGCTGTAGTGGTTGCAGTGTCCTTATGTTCCCCTTTTGAATAGATTGTGAAGAAGCTGAATTTTACAGTATGAGATACTACCTTGAAACACTTTTTTGGTGGAAAAATAGTTGGAAATAGCTCTGGTATTCTGTAGAGATGACCCCCCAAAGTAACAATGACACTATGTGGTCGAGACTTAAAAACAACATGGAATCTCCACATATATGGTTGGTCCAAGAGAACATCACAAACATCCAGTGGGGAAACATCACATAATACCTCATCCTTGAAGGGTTGGATGTCGTATGACAATGACACTATTGGCGGACACAAAGAACTCATCCTTTCCCAAGCCACCCATTGTTGTATGGCTGCAGGTGTTGTGTTGTCAATAATCCCAACTGTTTGATGACCTCTGCTGAGATGATGTTTTTCTGGCTTCCACTATCAACAATAAAATGCAGCGGGGTCCCCTTAACCCACATCTGTGAATGAAAAAGGAACTCCCCCTCTTCAGGGTCTGTTGTTTTTTCTAGTTGAATTACTGTGGTCACGACAATAGCAGTGGGGTCTACGTCAATGATCTATCCTTTACCAGTAGTTTCAGAATCAGATTCTGAATCAGGTTTCGACGCCTTATCTTTGATCTCGGCCACCAATGATTGTTCTAGTGACATTCATCAATGTTGTGCCAGGGAATTTTTTGGAAATTGCAACATTTTTCAGTGTCCTTTGTTTTCCCGTGACCCTTATTTTCATGTGGCTTGGACTGGTTTTCGAGAGACTGTCTACTATGGCCGTCTTTTTCATACTTTGGTTGTTGCAAATTTGCAGACCCAAACTCCCGTTTATTCTGGTGCTTAAATTTATGCTCGATTTTAACAACATATTGATAAGCAACACCGAGTGATTAGATGTCCAGAAAATCCATTTCAGTTTGGATGTGTCTATGTAGAGCCCCATAGTATTTCAAAACCAAATGTTGTTCAGAGTCTTTGATACCTAGCTTGGTGCGCAAGGTATGGAAGGTATTGGTGAACTCTGGAATTGCTTGGCCCCTCTCTTGCCGTAGTGTGGTCCATCTCATGTACTGGTCCTCATAGTTGCCAATAGCGTAATACTGTTCCTTTACCACCTCCACAAAAAAATCCCAAGTGGGCTCGACACCATATATTCCAGTGTAATGTTCCCAAGGCCGAGCCTTATTGTAAATCTTGTTTATGAAATGAATTGTAAATATGTGTTATAGGATGTTGAGCTGATTTTATATAAGCTAGTGGGCTTATGTGATTGTTAGGCCAGAGGGCCTAAGTGTTGAAGGCCAAGAGCCTTATTTTGTACCTATATTTACGCAGAGCAGTAATAAAATATAAAAACCGCCGCGTGGAGACCAACCATGATGAATGAGTGATGGGGGACTAAGCCTCCACAGAGTGGGCAAGGGATTAGGGGCTGTAAGGTGGGAAGAGGGGCTAAGTGTTGAGTCTAGGGGCTTAAGTCCTTGGGAATAATAATTTAATATTATTCCAAAAGACATGTGAATTATATGTTTTTATCCTAAGTTCCTGGCAAGGGGGAAACATGTGCAAAGGGGATGCATGCTGATGGAACGCATGCAGTTTCATGGGTGACAAGTGTCAACCCAGGTGCATGCAAATAAAATAGTTGATATGAGCCGTGATGGTGGTTCTTTTCCCATTCCACCATCGACCGTCTGAAGGGGGAGCCCGTCTGACCTCTACAAGAGACCCTCGTGCAATTCTAAAACCGTGGGAAAAGCCTGTGTTTGTTTATGAAAATCTGGTACATTCCCTTCTATTCTGAACCATCGAGTCTGAGTTGACCCCCACGTGGAAAACTTATCATGCATCCCTGAGAACCAGAGAGTGATTCTATCATGTGTTTCCAGATTGAGAAAACGGAAGTGTCCCGTTCCTGCTAAGCCGGGTTATACGGTTGTACCTGGTTGTTGCTGACCAGGGGTGTTCGTGTCTAGATTCTTGTTGTTTGTGGTGGACGTGTAGTGTTTGAACTTGTGTGGCTTGTTGGCCAGTCATTAAACACTCTCTCCAGGTGAGAGAGGTGGTTGAAGTTGGATGAACAGGTTGCTTGGCCTTAGAGCGACTCTCTCCAGGTGAGAGAGTCCGCAGAGGAAGGAGAGAACTCCTGGAAGGAACCCTATAGCTGCCACAGATCTCGGAGACTTCTGGTCCGGTCTATTGCTAAAACCCAAGGCAAGGGAGATTAGTAGCTGAAGGACTATCTGGGTGATAGTGAAGGTGTATACTCCTGGGGTGGAACAGGCATGTGGGGAAGGAGAGTCTGTGGACAGTGAGTATGAGTGGTTCCTAGGAGAGAATTCCTTCCTTGTGACTGTGTGTTTTCCCTGTAACCTCAGCCTAGCCTAGGATTCCTTTCCTTGGGGTAAATCTTAGTCCTAGCTAGGGGGTGACCCACTACTGAGCTTGATGAGAAGTGTGGTCTAAGGCTGGGAGGTTCGTGGAAGGCTTGCACCTGGCTGGT
>JASDQU011026879.1:9491-25449 GCA_032191745.1 Picea mariana | reverse complement strand
TTAAATGGGTATTTCAAAAATTACTAGGAGTGTGAGGAATTGGGAAAAGAGAATTGGATATATAATGTGTTGGATGTAAGCAACACAAAAGAGTTAAGTTGTTGCACTATTTCACTAAACCTTCTATTTGACTTCACACTTTACAACCATGTAGATTTCTGACACAACTTTGTAGCGTATCCCTTTTACAGTCATACTTACATACCAGAATATGTTCTCTCAGAATAGTCGTTTTGTATGTCTTGTTTATTTGGCAATCTGTAGTGTTCTTGCTATGTTGTTTCACTGGCTTCCCAGAAACTTAGTTGTGATACTATGATGGGGATTTCTTTCATTGGGATATGGTTTGACTACGGGCACAAAATTGGCGAGGCCTTATAGAAGAGGGGCAGATTGTGACTTTGTCATGAAATTGGGGCAGGCAGATACCATTGAATCAAATAGTTTGTACAAAGTTGTAATGTGTCATCTAGCTATTCACCTGAAACCCCTAACCACCCTAAACTGCTGATTTTTTTCATTGGTTGTTGTCATTATCCTAGAGTTCATATCTTTTGTCTCTTCTTTATCCTAATCAGATTTCTTGGTACCTAAGTGCTGCATGGCTGATATTTTTTTCATTGGAGAGGCCTTCTACAAGAGGAGCAGATTGTCACTTTGCCATGAAAATGTTCCATGTAGATACCTTTGGAACCAAATGGTGTTTACAAAGATGTATTGTATCATCCAACTATTCAACCCAAACCCGAAGCCCTAAACCACTGAGATTTTTAGTGGTTTTCCTCATCATCCTCAAGTTCAAATATTTTGTCTCTTCTTTTCTTCTGAAGCCCTAAACCTTTGATCAATAAGGGAGTGTACTTGCTTATGTATGAAATAATTTAAATGTGAAAAACTAGATGTAGAGGATAAAAAAGGTTAGCTCAGTAGAAAAGCTTTTGAGGCAAGCTTGAATTGATAATGGGAGTGAAATGTTTTATATAACAAAAGCTGCAGTGAAAAAAAAACAAATTGTGGAGAATAGGGAACATGTTTTCATCCTTGAGTTTGCTTCATTTTTAATTCTTGAGTTTAGGGTTTGTTAGGAGTTGCCCTGTCTTTAAATGTTCTTTCATTGTGGGCCCTAGACTTTACAAAAGCATCAAAATTTGATAGAACAAGAGACATACACTGAAATATTTGAAAGAGTTGGGAAATGCTTTTCTGTTTTTTGTGAGAATGGTAGTTGTTTGGATTCTGGAAAGCTCCTAGGCTATTTCAAGGTCATTTTCTCTCTATTCCTATTTCAAAAATATTTCACGTGCTATGAAATCTTGCATGCAGTCATATATGGAATTAAATATGTTAAATTTGTAATTGTTGTAGAGAGCAACAATAATGGTGTGCCTGAATGTTCTCATATCTTCCTTTTTGGTATAATAACATTTATAGGTTTTGTCTCAGGTTTAGGGAACGAGGCAGAGTATTCTCAAGAAATGAGGTGCGAGAATTTCAGATTGGACTTGGTGGATTATTTTTCACAAGCGATGGAAACGGTGAACCCAAAGTATGGAAATTGGCTAACTAGAGTATGGAAATTGACTAACCAGAAACTCTGAGAGGCCAACACAGCTCTTCAAAATTTATGTTTTAATCAGTGGCCTCGGTTTGAGATGATATTGTGGTCGCTTCTTAATGCAAAAGTGACCCTCACTCATATATCCCATAGGTGCAGCTCGTCATGTACTCCTCTCTCAACACTCTAAATACAATTACTCTGCGATGATCCTATGAGTAACATGGAGGGATAAAACCCCCAGGTGGAAAGTAGGTGAGCCCTAGGGTACAGGATTGTACCCGCCAGTTTGGTGTTTCTCTTGGTG
The DNA here is from genome assembly GCA_032191745.1 of Picea mariana. Classification (NCBI taxonomy): domain Eukaryota; kingdom Viridiplantae; phylum Streptophyta; class Pinopsida; order Pinales; family Pinaceae; genus Picea; species Picea mariana. Next base: position 23,587 of record JASDQU011026879.1, on the reverse strand, counting down.
GATGTTCTCTATGGTCTTTGTTTGAATTAATTTGTTGTGTTTTCATGTGCTCAACCAATTTTGACATTGTGCTAACACAAAACAATTCTTTGTTCCATCTGTGCCATTATTTATTTGTTATGTGTCTAGGCAACAATAGTATGGAATAGTAGACAAAATCAACCCATTAAAGGATGTAATGGAAGACATCCCATCGATATAGAACTGTTACAAAACATCGAATTTCACTTCTATAACAGTCCAGACACCAACAACAATCATAGCCATTCTGTATTGTATATACCGAGTGATTAAAAGTTATAACACTTATAACAGGGGTCCCACATTCGAATATCGAGATATTCCTTTCCAACCATATAACCCAACATATGAGAGAAGGTAGCTGCAAATGTTTATGTTCCTTCTGAGCCCAAATGTCAAAACAGTTTGAGAGTGTGGTCCCGTCCCAAGTGGTTTGCAATTTTAATATCGATGTAACTTTTTTCCGGACCTCTCTAGAGAAAGAGCAATTGATAAAAATGTGGTTTGTTGATTCTGAATCTGATTTGCAAAGATGACAAATGTTGGGCCCCACCCAACCTTTTTTCAGGAGGATGGCCCATCTATTAAGCTTATATTCAACCATCAACCAAGTGAAGAATTTGACCTTCGCTGGGATGTGCTAGGTCCAAATCTGGATCCTCCAACCTATGATATTCGATTGCCAAAGCGTATTCATAATAGCAGTATATATAGCTGATCGGTCGTCGCCCATCCACTGTAGCTGGTCATCTGTATCAGTAAGATGAATGCCCGATTGTGAGATGTTCGAGCAGAAAGTATCCCATTCGCGCTCAAGCTCTGTGTTAAGGCCGAGGGTTGAGCTGGTGATCCAACAGTCGGGCTGGTAGTCCGATTTAGATGCCACCCGGATTTGATAAAGATACCAGATATTGTTTCTGTGTAGATGCTCTGTCAAGTGTTGGGAGATAGAGACAACATCGGCCAGTCCAAGGATGTGGTCACATCCTAATTCAATCTGATGCCCCGAGACTGGGCGCCAAGAGAGCCATCGAGTGATCAACAATTTAGATTTTGTTAGATTCTTCCAGAAATAGGAGGTCGATCTGGGGGTGGCTATCTTCGAATGTAGCCAGCTGCTGACTGTGTGGTGGCAGAGATATTTGTCATGAATGACCGATTACCAAATTCCAGTGAAATTCAGTGCAGGCCAGAGAGTATTGGCCGCCAGTGCTTGGCTAAAGTGGAATAGATTTCATATCCTCCAACCTCCCTTTTGCTTTGGTTTTGACAGAGATTGCCAATTGCAGAGATGTTGACGATGATGATCAGAACAACCCGACCATAGGAAGTTGAAGATCAGCTTATGGAGTTTTGTGAGGACCGAGGCAGGGATGGCAGCTAGAGCCATCCAGTACACAGCCTGTCCTTCGAGGACAACTTTGATAAGGGTGAAACGGCCACCAAGAGAGAGCCACCTCATGCACCAATGCCTAGTCCTCTTTTCCACTTCGCCAAGAAGCCAATTCCAGTCTGAAGACTTGTAGGAGTCTGATTTTAATTGATAGCCCAGATATTTAAGGCATGTGGAGATAGGAGAAAAGGTATAGGGGAAAATACCTTTTATCTGGTCCAAAATAGATTGATTTATATTTGCAAAGTGGAAAGTGGATTTGTTCCGGTTGATCAATAATCCAGTGGTGCTGCAAAAAATATGTAAGATCTCTTTTATTTCTAGCCATTCATGAAGTGTGTCATTAGTCATGATGAGGACATCATCGGCAAAAAGGAGATGTAGAATCCTGATGGTCCTAGAGACTTTGATTCCAGTAATCTTACCCTCCACTTGTCTGGATTTGAGAAGAAGGCTCAAAGCTTCCATAGCCAAAACGAAGAGAAGAGGATAGAGGGGGCAGCCCTGCCTTAGCCCTCTTCCAATACAAAAGAAGGTAGAGGGTTCACCATTAACCAAAATAGCAAGGTTTGCACTTGTCACATAGCCCATGGTCCACTTGATTATTGGCTCGCTGAAACTGATCTGAGTTAGTATCAGTCTGAGAAAGTCCCAATCAATACAGTCAAAAGCCTTTTTAAGATCTAATTTGAAGATGATTGCCTTGGAGTTCTTGAATTTGATGTTGTGAAGGCATTCCCAGACGGTGCCAATAGCGTCTAGGATTTGTCGGCCTTTTAGAAACCCCAACTGTTCTTTTGAAAGTATGCGAGAGAGAATGTGCTTGATCCGGGTGTTTATGATTTTGGAAATGAGTGCAATGGGCCGGTAGTCGCCAAAAGTTGTTGGAGTAGATGCTTTTGGTATAAGAGTGAGAAAAGTCGAGTTTATAGCTCCTGTCACCTTCCCATTAAGTCTAGTGTTCTCCACAAGTTCCAGGAGATCCGGGCCAACCAAATCAAAGAAATGCAAATAAAATTCTATTGTCCAGCCATCTGGGCCTGGACTTTTGTCCTTAGAGAAAGATTTGAGGGCAACTGAAATTTCGAGTAAAGAACAAGGCCTGTCAAGAGAATGAGTTTTTGTTCCTGTTACTAAATGTGTGAAAAGTCTAGCCACTGAGACTTGTGTTTGAAAATTTGCCGATGTGTTCTGTTCAAAGAATGGCTGGAAATGATTGATTGCTGCAACTTTTAAATCATGTTGTCCTTTATGGATACTTCAATCTTAAGGTGTGATCTCCCAAATGTAGTTTTTGTTCCTGCAGGCACTAGCAAATTTATGAATTTTTTTTGTGTCAAGATCTCTAGACTTAACCCAGTTTAATCTGCATCTTTGTCTCCAGGTTATCTCATTGTTTAAAAGTAGCTGATTTCTCTCCTCTTCAAGGTCTTTTAAATGGGTATCGCTGATTCCAGAAAGATCCACACTGCCTGCTGCAAGTATGATTACCCGAATTTTAGAGTCAAGGGCTTGTAAATGTTGTATCTCGTGAGAGAAGGAGAGGGTTGTAAAAAAACAGATAGGACAAGTCCTGTGCAATGTTGACTACTCAGAGAGTGTTCACCGGTAGAAAGGCAGAAGGAAAATTGGTAGGACATGACCTGTTGTTGTGTTGTCTACTCGGGGAGTGTTCGCCAGTATGAAGGCAGACTAAGTTATAGTCAAAGTTGCATTCTCACAAGTGATGCGACAACTGTGTATCGGCTCCCCCAAGGATGTGTCTCGATAACCAGGTAATCTGCCATTGTAGCAGAGCTCCGCCATCCTATCCTTCGAGTGAGAAGCTATTTTTTTTTCAATGGGGGTTGCTTCTTCGAAAAATGATATCCCTGTAGTGATGATGGTTAGTCAAACTGATTACCTCAAACTCACCAAAATCAATTTTGCGGACCAATCTAAAACCTATCCATGGACTTATAATGATATTTGTGTGGATGATATGCCAATAGTTTTCTACCCTTATCAAATGATTTGGAAGCATTTAACTATGAAATGTTAAGTCAAGTTGTAATTGGTCGGTCTCGTGACACTCCTCTACTTCCTTTGCGAGATAGTTTATTAACTCAGACCCTATGGACCCCGAAAAGATTAACAACCTTCACAATGATATTGAAGCACTGATGAACCCCTCCGACGAACTTGAGTGGCTTAGGGAAGGGGTCTTCAGAACTACTGACACCGCAGGTTAGCGAACAACTCTCCCATTATTGCCGAGGCAGTCTAACTTTTCGACTGTCACTCCTACTCACTTCCTAGACCCAATCTAAGTACAAACTACTTTACCTGCTTGTCAACCTTCCACTGTACACTCTAGTGATTTTAAGACTAACTGCTACCATCTTCTTCAGGGGTCAACTGAACATGAGCTGCACCATAAAATCTTTGCACCGAAGACCACTGTGGCTGAGAGACCTCTAAACTCGTCACATACTTCCAACCAGACATGAACTAGAAAAAGAGCTTGGAAGCCTAATAAGCAAGTTTGAAAGATGGTCCTCAGTGATGACGTGGGACTCAAAGATACGTGCAGACTAGCTCTTTGTGGTCTAGTGGGTAGAATTGCCTATTCCTTTCTGACGGACAGTCCTGTCTCGGACTGGGTCATAAAAATTTGGACTCCTCTCCTTGGATACACTCCGGAGATTGTTTTTCTTACTAAAGGTTGGATTGGATTCATTTTCCATTCACCGGAGGACGTCTCTCTTCTGCTAAACGAGTTCTGGGTTCTAGGTAAAAGTAGCTTGATGCTGAAAAGTTGGAGGATAGCATTTAACCCTGAAATGGAGCACTTTCAACACAGACATCTATGGGTCCTCTTACCGGGTTTGCCATTACATTTATGGAATGAAGTGGCCTTTAAGGCCATAGGGAACGCCTTGGGCATTTCATTGCTCTGGACTCTTTGTCCTTTACGAGTCCTTCAAGGAAGATTGGGATAGTTTTAGTGGAGATAGACATACATGAGGGACTTCCTGAAGTCTTAGACATTGATTGGTGTGGACAACACCATAAACAAAGGCTAGACTACAAGGGGATTCCCTTCAGATGCAGATGGTGTCATTGCACAAGACATCTCCAGAGAGATTGCAGAGGGAAACTGACGTAGGAAAAGTCGGAAGATACACTACTGCAGGAAGACCCACCAGATTATATGATGGAAGTAGATTCTTAGGCCGATGTCCCCACTCTTAGTCCAGCTAGAACATGCCCACCTCTGGAGACTTTGGACACTCTTTCGAGTAAGCTACATTTCTTTTGCCCTTCTCTATTTTCTTCACTAACCCCGTGGGAAAAACTAACCCTGGATAACTCAGACTGCTTGTCTCGTCCATCCTCTCGAGATCCTTTGCTTGAGAGAAGAGGCACTGACCCGTCCCCCACTGCTAAGTGTAAAAACCCCATTGCTTAGGATGTGTCAAAACCTACAGTGTCGGAACCTGGTCATATTGACCCGCTTACTTTTCCTTCTTCTTATCCCTCTAGCTCTGCGGTGTTTACTAGAACGGTTAACATCGCTTCGAGGTCGGTCCCTCCTCACCTTTCCTCTTTGGTTTCTCCACTACTCCCTAACTCTCTCCCGAACTTCCTGAGTATCTCGGTTTCTCCCTCCACTTTCTCTCAGATTGAGGACCTTGAGACTGTTATTTTACCTAGCTTTAGGGAACCGGAGGAGGAGACTCCTGATCTCAATCTTGAACTTGAGTCCTTGGTACCCAATGGTCGGGAGATTAAAGAAACCACGATACTTCCTACTTACTTGGGAAAGAGGATTCTTGAGCCCATGGGCTCTTTGGAGGCAACAAGTTTGAAGAACAAGCCGGGCGAGGAAGGGAAAAGTTATGCCTGGTCGAGGGGCATTGCTCTAGAAATTTCACCGATTAAAACAAGACGCTGTCGGAAAAAGCTCTCACAATCGACCGAATAGACTATTGAGATTTCTACTTCTTCTATAGACATTGGGCCTCTTAGAGCTATGAAATTCCTGGCGAAGGCAAAGTAATGTTACTGCTCTCTCTGAATCTTAGAGGGATTGGGGGCACCCTCAAAGCTACCTCCTTTCGTCGTTTGATGGAACAAACAAAGCCCGAGATTGTTGTCCTTCAAGAAACTCTGGCCCCAGCCTAGAAAGCCAGGGATTTCTTCCTTTGTTTTCGCATTTCATGGGCCACTTGTTCAGTGAATTCAGTAGGCACCTCTGGGGGCCTTCTTGTAGCTTGGGACCCAAGTTTATTTGAATTGACTCCCTTTGTTTCTGTGGGGGGCATTTTGTTAACAGGTAACAACATTTTAGATAAGCGGGAACTATCATTACTAAATGTCTATGGCCCTTGTACAACTAGGAAATCCTTCTGGAATACAGTAAAAGATAGTGGCATTTTGTCAGCTAATAATTTAATCATGTCTGGAGACTTTAATATCATTCTTGACTCGAAAGAGGCTTGGGGAGCGAATCGCTCTTGTTTCATTGATGATTATTTTAAATATTTGTTCGCTTCCAAAAATCTCATAGACATTAAACCTTAAAGGCGAGCCATTCAGAATGGTAGGTGATTATTAACCTTATCAATCGTTTCTGCAAAGCATTGGGATTGACTGTCAATCCTTTGAAATCGACAATACATTACGAAGGAATTCCGGAGATTGACCTGAATTCTTTCAAAAGCTTTCTACCATACACCTTCAACAAACTATAATTGGGGTTCTGATATCTCGGCTACATTTTGAATACAGGGACTCAGCATACTACCGATTGGTAATGGCTGGTGGTAAGAGTGGCAAATAAAATCAATCAATGGATCAACAGATGGATGTCATTGGGAGGGAGATATATCCGGTTAAATTCGGTATTGGAAGGGAAAACTGTTTATTGGATGTCCATGGAAAATCTGCCACGCTCGATTTTAAATAAAATTAGAAAATGAATGTTTCAATTTTTGTGGACAGGTCACCGGAAACGCAATAGTACCACCTGTGTAGATGGGAGGTCCTCTCCAGACCAAAAAGACTTGGAGGTTGGGGATTTCACAATCTACCTCTCTTCAATCTGGCATTGAACGCTTCAACTCTGTGAAGACAATCTACCTCTCTTCAATCTGGCATTGAACGCTTCAACTCTGTGAAGAGTGCTAACACAACCCATCATCTGGCAGCAGGGGGAATACAGACTAGTGCAAAAGTCAGGGGGAACATACAACCAAATGTACAACCTCTCTGAGCATAGATAGACTAGTGCAAAAGTCAGGGGGAACATACAACCTCTGTGAGCCTAATCAAACGTTGTGAGCCATGAGCAAAAGTCAAGGCATCTAGTAAAAGTTAGGTTGAATATAAAATTCCTATGAGTTAGAAACAAAAGATATTCCTAATATTGCAAATGATATAAATGTATTGATCTAGTGCGTTGGTACGTGTAACATTATCCACCATGAAGAGAATTTTGAATTGCCTTGTAAATAAGGAGTTGTAACTGAAGTCTTAAGTCTAGTTCTATTTTAGAACTAAAGTGTAATGTTGAGTTGCAACTAAAGTCTTAAGTCTAGTTCTATTTTAGAACTAAATTGTAATGTTGAGATGCAACTAAAGTCTTAAGTCTAGTTCTATTCTAGAACTGAAGTGTAATGCAACTAAAGTCTTAAGTCTAGTTCTATTTTCGAACTAAAGCATACCAGTCTCAAGTCTAGTTCTATTTTTGAACTAAAGTATTATGCTGAGTTGTAACCAATCTCAAGTCTAGTTCTAAGTTCGAACTAAAGTATGGAGCTGAGTTATGATTAACTCATGCAAACAGGTTACTATTTCGAGTCTCTCCTCTTCTCCTCTTTAGCCTATATAAGCAGAGGTTGACCCCTCTCTTCAACACAATTTTGATATGCAGGTTAAGGGAGAAGCAATAGAGGAGCATATCAGTGATAAAGAGGCAGCATACCAAAGAAGCATATCAGTGTTGTATATCAACAATAGAGGCAACATATCAGAGGTGTATTTCAACAAGGTCTCTTAGGTCAAGATTTGACCTGATGAGGTTTTATTTCCCTTCATTTTCTCTCAAAGGAAAGTCTATAAATGAAAGCCTCCTCCAACCATTTCAACAAATTGAATAACAAGTGGTTGTGTTGTCAAAATCCCCCCCTTCCACCACCAATTGATCATTTCATAAGGGGAAATGCTACCTAATTCACTCCAAGAATGAAAGAGAGTATTCAAAAGAGGATAGAATCTTGCAAAGAGAGAGCTTGTAGGCCATCTCCATCACCTCTTCAAGGTGAAATATTCCACTATGTATTTAATAGTTTTCACTCCAAAGGCTATTTCACCAGTACAACTAGGCAGACTTGTGCACTACCTCTTTGGGCAAGTTGTAATGTTTTTCTTGAGTTTAAACTAAGCACTTAAAAAAAGTAAAAAGGGATTTTCTTTATTTTAGAAATGAGTTTTTCTATCATGTGTAATTTATACCCAAATATTTGCAATGGCATTTTCATAATGACTTTGCAAGGAATTCATCAAAATTACCAAGGGTTTTGTTATCATGTTAGTTTTGTCCACTTGTGACACTTAGTGCTTTGTGCCAATGAAATCACAAATCATGTTATAATGTACTTTATAAGTTCAAAATCATGGAGGACAATAGTCAAATCTTAATYTGACCAAAATGGAGCATCACAYRCCCTCATTCATGGGGCATGCAACAATATAGGGAATCCTTCAAAGGCCCATGAAATTTTTGTTACACTAAGAAGGAGTTAAATTTTGTGGGTCATTGATTGCCATGATCACTTTAGAAGCTATTTTAATCAACCTTGAAATCCCATATCATTCAAATTTCTTCGCTTAATGAAAGGGCTACATGGCCATACCTGGTGTAAATGCTAACACCTGGGTCAAGATTTGCATGATGAGGTTCTATTTCCATTCATTTTCTCTCAAAGGAAAGTCTATAAATGAAAGCCTCCTCCAACCATTTCAACAAATTGAATAACGAGTGGTTGTGTTTTCAAAATCCCCCCCTTCCACCACTAATTGATCATTTCATAAGGGGAAATGCTACCCAATTCACTCCAAGAATGAAAGAGAGTATTCAAAAGAGGATAAAATCTTGCAAAGAGAGAGCTCATAGGCCATCTCCATCACCTCTTCAAGGTGAAATATTCCACTGTGTATTTAATAGTTTTCACTCCAAAGGCTATTTCACCAGTACAACTAGGCAGGCTTGTGCACAACCTCTTTGGGCAAGTTGTAATGTTTTTCTTGAGTTTAAACTAAGCACTTAAAAAAAGTAAAAAGGGATTTTCTTTATTTTAGAAATGAGTTTTTCTATCATGTGTAATTTATACCCAAATATTTGCAATGGCATTTTCATAATGACTTTGCAAGGAATTCATCAAAATTACCAAGGGTTTTGTTATCATGTTAGTTTTGTCCACCTTTTACACTTAGTGCTTTGTGCCAATGAAATCACAAATCATGTTATAATGTATTTTTTAAGTTCAAAATGATGGATGATAATAGTCAAATCTTAATTTGACCAAAATCGAGCATCATACATCCTCAGTGCATAGGGCATGCAACAATATAGGGAATCCTTCAAGGCCCATGAAATTTTTGTTACACTAAGAAGGAATTAAATTTTGTGGCTCATTGATTGTCGTGATCACTATAGAAGCTATTTTAATCAACCTTGAAATCCTGTATCATTCAAATTTCTTCGCTTAGTGAAAGGGGTACATGGGCATACCTAGTGTACATGCTAACACCTGGGTCAATATTTGACATGATGAGGTTCCATTTCCCTTTATTTTCTTTCAAAGGAAAGTCTATAAATGAAAGCCTCCCCCAAGCATTTCAACAAATTCAATCACGAGTGGTTGTGCTGTCAAAATCGCCCCCTTCCACCACCAATTGATCATTTCATAGGGGGGAATGCTACCCAATTCACTCCACGAATGAAAGAGAGTATTCTAAAGAGGATAGAACCCCACAAAGAGAAAGCTTGTTGGCCATATCCATCACTTCGTGAAGGTGAAATATTCCAACATGTATTTAGTTATTTCAATTGATGTTATTTCAATTGAAATATTCCACGATGCATTGAAAGGAATTCTTAGGTTTAGATGCAAGTATATAGGAAGTTAAATGCTAAAAGTATATAGAAAATTAAATGCAAGTTTAGATTGATTTTGGAGTGAAATTATTTCTCCTATTACAACAACTTAACTAAATGATGAAAATGTTAAATCTTTTAAAAATTATTTTGTTCATATTAATGAATATGTACTACTTCACATTTTTATAAAATTATAATGTTCACCATAAATATAAAACAATATTTGAAAAATATCTTATATTAAATGAAAACAAATTTATAAAATTATTTGAAAAAAACTATTATAAATGAGTTTTGGGAAATTTTTTGAAAACAAAAACATATATTAAAATATAAAATTAACTAAACATATATTAAAATATAAAATTAACTTAAATTTAATCATTGATTTTCATTTATTAAAAAAAATATTATATTAAAATAAGTCTAAATTTTATAATAATTTCCTAGATAAATATTAATAACTTCACCATTATTCTTTTTTTTAATAAATCATATTTTATAAATTTTAAAAAAGACTTGCAATAATAAATTTAATAATATATTTGGAAAAAAACTTACAATAAAATAAATTTAAATTATAAAAATTTAAAGCTTTTTAAAATTAAAATAAGATTAAATTTGACCATTTCTGGTTAATTCCAAGTTGATTTAATTTTCTCATCCCAAGTTAATTTTAAATCTGTATCAGGCTTGTTATAACTAGGTTAATTTTTAAATTGGATAAGGCTTTTTAATTGAGGCGGGCATGTGAAAATCCAAAATTGTGCGCATTAAAAAGTCGATATCAACAACATTAAACTCCATGTACTATGTCATCCCTAAGTTGACCTGTCAACGACGATGCTTTGAATGATGTGTCCCATGGTAAGAGGGTACATAGCACAGTCTGCAGGGTACATAGAAAGTTTTTCGACTGAGTACAAAGAGAGTTTTCAAGCTGAGAATATTTTCCCCAAGCAACGATTCGGGTAGCCTGAATGACTTTAGAGAGGGGGCCCAACCAACCACGTAGGCGGGTAAAAGAGAAATTGCAATCGAGATAAGTGTGGCCCCATCCGGTGCTTGCCAGAATGAGGAGAAGTTCGAGGCTTTCCCTAGAATGCAATCTGTTATCTTGGTTTTGGATAGGGAACAATGCTCTAAGAGCGAAGTGACGAGATAAACACAGATTGATGTGATTGGTTTTGGATATGACGCAATGCTCTAAGAAAGTACCTTTTTTTAACACTAGGAAACATGCAATGCTCTAAGAAAGTAGAATGATTGGTTTTGGATATGACGCCTACATGCATGTTTCCTAGTGTTAAAAAAAAGTACTGAAGAAGACCTGAATCTGGCACTAGATTGAATATTAAGTAAAGAGGGTCGGGGATAAAGTTCACATTGCACAAAGATAAATAGAACCACTACAGATATACTATCCCTTTACCATTCATGATTTCCCTTATGTTTTCTACCATCCTTCCGTATGGATGTTGACATCTATTAAATTAGAGGTTATATATCATGACCTCCATATGTTTCTTTCCAAAGTTAGGAGAGGATTAAGGGTTTACTTGCTATGCCAGTTAGTTATATTGGTGTTGGACTAGGGCACGATGTCTGATTGATTGACTTGATGGGATAAACAATGTTCATTGAATTGATGGGATAAACAATGTTTATTGAATTGACGGGATAAATAGAGTGTTCAGTGAACTGATGGGATAAAGTATTATTAATTAAATCTTTTAATCTTTATTAATTAAAGCAAATATTAATAAAATATTTTCAAATAAAGTATTTTCAAGTTTTTATAATTTATTTCTCATCTTGAAGAATGCCTTATATACCAGATCATTTGTAAGAATACTGAACTAAGGAGTATGTGCTCGAGGCAGTGCAAAAGACACTAAGAGTTGGATCAGATTAATGTGCAACAAGAATGATTGTTAGGAGTCTATGGAAGATTCATTATGGGTTGTTGAGGATATCAATCATTTAGATATGGTCATGGTTAAACATGCTTAAACATATCTAAATGTTGTAATCCTCACTTAGTTCTGGGACATAGGAGGGAAATCAATGGACCTAGGTGTGTATTAAATGGTATATTAAAAAATGTGAGGGAAATGAGCCTCACATATGGACTGAGGTATCCTAAGGTGTAAGAGATTATGTCATAAGGAATCATGTTGTGTACACTTGGAACATTCAAGGATCCCATCAAAGTTTGCAAATTAGTTAAGAGTTCAAAGTCTCATGAATTGTATACATAAATCTGTACTTGCTTGTCCATAGTGTGAAAATCTAATTAAACAAAATGTAAGGTTTCTTTCATTTCCTCTTCTTGTATTGTAATATGGATGGAATCATGGAAACAATGCAACATTGGACTTACACCGGGTCAACATATCACCAATGCCTTATCCCTAAAACCAAGCCACCTTCACCCCTTGTCGTGGCTCTATTTACCACTCAACTTCCCCTACCTTAACCTCAACATTTAGATGTCAAAAAATATGAAAAGATGTATGAATAGAAGGATTGGCATCAACTTGACATATCTTCAATAGATCTGATGAACTTCAACAATAAACATTCCTTTAACAAATATGACCTTTACCCAATCCTTGTTTGTATGCCAACATTTTGGAAATCTTTATAATGTTCTCATATTAGTTACCCATATGTTTTCAAGCAATTTTTGAAACAGGTTCAACTCAAGTGACCAACATGCTATATATATATATATTCATGTACGCTACCATGGAGCGATATTGTCTGTAGATACTATAATACCTTACAAACACCAATTTCACAAAGAAGTCATGACCGACACATCACCCCTCCCAGCACTTTAACCTTACAAGTCCTCATTAACAACACACAACCATAACAAATTTATTCTATGAAAAGTTCTAAAATTATGAACATACAACAATGCATAATGATGCCTACAAAAGAGAAGCGGTAAAATAACAAATGTACATGTGTGCACATCAAGAACTACACATAAATGGCACATAATGACATATACAAACTAAAAAAAGTCGAGCCATGGATATTAATTTTTCTAAGAAGTCTAGTAGAATAACCATATATTGTCAATTTCTGAATATAAAACAACAAGCCTTGGTAATAATCACTACTGGAGATTAATTTGGATCCATGATAACTGCGATAATGAATTCTTAGTCATTGGAATGTGATTTTCCAATACTTTGATCACATGCATGAGTAGAACAAAATCTGATCAATACTTCCCCGAGCCGCTTAATCTTTGAGCTATCCAAAAATCCGCTTTGACATTAAATTAGATGGTAATTAAAATCAAACTCCTTTATTTGGATGTTATATTGAGAAAACTTGGGCATTCATTTTGTAAACTAAGGAGAAAATGTGAAGAGAGATTTATAGGGATATTTCTTCTAGCAACTTGTGAATCATAAATGCATTGTTGCCATAAATCGAGGCACTGTCTATAAACAATCTTCACATAATTGTTCGAGTCATTTTGACTCCAGTCTCCCTCATGCTATCCTTCACATCGAAAAAAAGTGAATGTTCTTCAATTTTCATATAATTGAAGGCAATACATTTGAATTCATGGAAATTGCAAGAAGAGAGGAGTATGTGCATGTCCATCTTGCAATATCTTAAAAGTGTAGGGTCAAGCTCATCCTTGTGGTTTCTTGTGAAGATAATAATTTGTTCCTCCCCACAGCACAACTACAGCCCATCTGAGAAGTTAAGATGTCCCGAAGGACTAAATCGACTTCCACTTCTCTCTTCATGAACCTAGTTATAAAGATTAAGAGGTTGGGAAAGATTGTTCGTTAGGTTGAGAGTAGTCAATATCCTCAATAAACCCGATAGATGACCCCAAGCTTATGAAATGATTTTAAATGCTTCGACAACTCCTACACAATTATTCTTATCATCCATTTCTTTGTTGATATGCATGTGTAATGGAGTTGACTTGTATTATTATTAGTAGTAGTAGTAATAAATTATTTCTAGTGTTATGTAGATACATGACAACATCTCCCTCATACTGGGATGTAGAGTGCCTATTTGTGCAACAATGTCTTGTTTTGAGCACCCTCCCTTTTTAAGGATCAATTGGAACTACTTGAAGAATGGAATTAGAATTGTGTGCATATATGAAAACAATTTCATAAATGTAATTTTTTTACTAGAGAGTCCACTATGATGCATATACTACTTTCAACATTCAATAGATCAAGGCTCATAGTGAACCTTCAACAAGTCTTGATGTACTATTGACATTGTCGACATACTGACTAATGCAAAAATTGATGCCAAATGGTTAAAATACGATGCTAATAAAATAATGAAGAATTGTCAAAAAAAATTGGCATCATGAAATGATGCAAATACAATGCAGGATGATATGCAGAAGCACAAGGTGCATCAACAAAAAATATTAAACTAGGGTTGTGAGAGATAGCGATGCAAATCAAAGATTCTTTAGCCATGTATTGTAGTAATGGTTGCTCCACAAATGAATAGGCCAAAAATCCCCAACCA
>JASDQU011026878.1:15855-31921 GCA_032191745.1 Picea mariana | reverse complement strand
TTTTTTTTAATTTTAATTTTTACAATTTACTATTTACTATTTACTATTTATTTACCATCACTAACTATAGCTCTCAATGTTCATACAGGTTAAGTACCCAGCGCCTTAATGACTTGGTATATGTCTACTACAATCTAAGGTTGTGGGTGAAGCAACTTGACAAAGCACCTGACATAGAAGCCATTTCATTGGATAACATTGACACCACCAGTCAGTGGAGGGTGGAGATTCAGGAGCCTGAGATGGAGGAGGCCCCCGAGTGGTTGGAGGAGCATGCAAATAATTTGATGGAGGAGGGGGCAACAGAGGAGGAGGAGGAGGACGATGTTCCACTTCCAGTGGATACAAAGGCTGAGGAAGAGATTGGACTTCCAGTGGATCCAATGTCACCACCACCTCCACAGAGAGCCATACCTGGAGTTGGACTTGGGTCTGTTGGGACTGGGAGGAGGCAACACACTTTTCCTTCCACCTCGTCCCCATCACTTACCACCTCAGAGGGAGCATCTGGAGCAGTTGGAGCTTCCACTCCAACCTCATCTAGAGTACCTACTGCTTCTAGAGGAAAATTGGTGCCCTTTACCCATAAAAGGGCTAGAGCAGCAGCAACACCACGACATAGAGGGAATCAATGATTTGGATTCCTATGATCTATCATTTTCATTTTATCATGTACTATTTAGTATCTAGATGCCTCATGATGATTCATCTCATGAGATACATTTATTTTGATCAGTTGATGTGATTTTGTATCTACTATCATCCTATCAGGAACATGTTTCAGAATTTTCAATTTAGTAACGATATGTGACCACTTGACATCTTATGCATCTCATTTATTAGTTGTATTTTCATATTTATGTAGAAAAGTGTTTATTTGATGTTGTTGTTGCTTTACAAGTTTAAAAAATTGAAAAAAATGATTGTTTTTGTATTTTTTTGAGGTCTTGCGACATATTCCGACATTTTCCGCCAATGTCACTGAGAAGTTATATTCCGGACCCTCGCCGACACTTTCCCCGACACGACATATACAACATTGCTCTTCCCTTGCCTTTGCCTGAAGTAATGTAAACGGATCCATTGGTCCTCTACATACCCAATAGGATAAAATTGGGACTTAATAAGGGTTTTGAAATCCTCCCACTTAGTTACCAGTGGATCACCCTCCAACCTAACTGTCTTCGTGTGACTTTCCCACTAGGTTAAGGCATGGCCCTCTAACTTCAATCTAGCAAATGAAATTTTGTGCTCTTCATCTATGTGGTGAATGCTAAAATAAACTTATAGTTGCTACAACCAATTATTCAGTTTTAATACATCGATCTAACCTTGGTATGGCTTTATGTCTACATTCGCTTCCATCTTGAATAGGGAATGTGAAGGGTTAACAACACTCGAACTCGACTGCTCTTTCTCGAGTTCTTTTCGTGACTCCTTTGCTAGGTCTTCCTGATCTCTCGATTTCCCCTTCGATCTAATCTCTGAGTTAGAGCCTCCATCATCTCCAAATGGTTTGAGCTTGCTTGCTAGAGTCGCCATGAGGAGGCTCATATTGCGACTAATGTCGACGACTTGCGCTTCCAACCTCTCAAATATCTCTTCTGTTGGATCTCTAGGGTTGTTATGAACAGACTCGTCTGCCATGGCTAGGGTTTCTGCAACTTCTCTCTAAGTTGATTCCTAGATCCTACAACTTTCCACAAATACCCCAAGATAACCTGCTCTGATACCAATATGATCTGTAAACTACCATGGATATTCCACTGGAACAGTTCGTCATAACAGATCTATAAATAAAACTGAAATATACACTATGAAGGTTAAATTCCTTTAGATTCCATAATTTTTAGTTACCGATTTTTGCTTATGCATGAAATAGATCAAATGCAAAAAATATAGATCAGTAAAATACAATCACACACCATCCACCAAATAACACAAAGATTTGCTTTGGTAAACACTTACGAAAGAAAACCCAACTAGAAGGTGAGGCTACTATGTTATCTTTTCTCTGGTATGGAAATAATGCAAGTACAAAGGAGAAGGCACTCTTTATGGAGTTACCTGAGAACTGTAGCTTGTTAGGCTGCTACAGAACATTAACCCCCTCTGTTATGCTCTCTTATTTCCCACTCCCAGTTGTTCTGCTCTGATATGGAACAAAATACAATAACATAGAATAGAACCCCTTCTCCTCCTAGTGTCCTGGTATTTAACATAGCCCAATTACCATCTAGGGGTAGGTTTTTGACTTCCTCAACCCTCAAATGTGATAGGGTTTTGGACCTTCTAGAATCTTCTTGAAATTACACGTGTTTAACCCCATATCCGTGAGTAATGGGGGCTGACACAGCATCCTCTCGTACCATGGTGGTCAACATGTTAGGTCAACTTGCGGGAGGCATAACTTTTGCATACAAGCTCCGGTTGACGCAATTTTTGCACTGTTGGAAACGTCTCAATGTGTATAATAGTGTCACGGCCCACGGGGCTTGAGATATAGATGGAAAGTTTTAACCCCAAAAAATGTCGTTTGATGCCTCAAAATGGCTCCAGAAGGTTCCGGGCCCCAACTTTCCAAACTAGGACCTGCCACTAAAATGACCCTGCAAGTTGATTGAAGATTCCTCCAATTTTTTCCACTCTAAAAGCATTGAGATAGATGACAAATAATATAATGATCCAATCTAGATAAACGAATTGGAAGTTGTCATCAACTTTATCAATTATTAAGGAGCATCCTTCTTAAATAATCAAGGTGGGAGGAAGATTTGTATAATTATGTTGAAGCCTGAAGGGTGGCTAAATTCTAGAAGGATTGATAATTTAATGAAGATCGCATCTCTTTCTAGAGACCAAGGAAAGGGAAAACTTGTCATGAGGATGGGTGGAAAGCATAGCTAAGAAATAAGGATGAAATTCAAGAAAGGAAAGGCCTCGAGCTCTATTCCTCTACAAGCTAGGACTAGTAAAGTTATAAAGATGGCAGAGGTGGGTGGAGATTTTGGGGAAGGCTTGAGTAGAGGACGAAGAGAGAGGAGAAGAAGCAAAGTATTTACCCCAACATTGGAGGAACTAAAGCAATATGGGTTGACAGGGGAGCCCAAAGGGGTAAACCCAAGGCTGCAGGGGAGCGCCCCCCGCCCCCCCTCGAACCCACTCCCGAATCGCGCTCCGAAGGGGAGCGTTCAGGGAGTGCGCTCCCTAAACGCTCCCCTTCGAAAGCGTTTTTAGGGAGCACGATTCCTCACCAAAAAATGTGCTCCCTGGATGCTCCCTGAGCGCTCCCTTGGAAAAAAACGCTCCCCGAAAACACTCCTTGAGCCCATGCGCATAAGGAGGAAGAAATTGAGTTTTTTTTTTGTTTTTTTGAAGAAATGAAGCAAGGGAAAGGTAGCCTAGGGTTAGGTAAGAAGTTAAAACACTCTTTCACTCCCATTTCTCTCATTCTATTTCTCATTTCATCCATTTCACTCATCTTTGCTAAGAGGGTTTTGACTCTTGAGAGGGTTCTTGCTAGTTCTTGAGAAGATTGAAGGGAGATTGAAGAGCTTGGAAGGAATATTGAAGGCTCCCATAGAGAGATTGGAGAGCTTGGAAGAGAGATTGAACTTTGAAGGCTACCATTTGTGAGAGCTTGGAAGGGAGATTGAAGGCTACCATAGTCATATTCAACCACCATTGGAGAGCTAAAGAGGTAGGTTCTTAAAGCCCATTTTTCTTTCTTGTTTTGTTTTTTTTTTTAAATGCATGTTGTTGCCGTCCTTATACACACTTGCAAACGTGACCTAAGTCCGGCTCACTTAGTGTGTCCTTGGAGGCACAATGCCTAGGTTCACAGCCCACGTTGTCACTTTGACCGAAACCTCTTCCGTCTAGGCTTACTCCTAGGGAAGCCAAAGGGGGTAGACCTTAGTTACTAGATGTGTTAAAGTTAAGTTCTAGGAGTTAGTTTTAATTGTTTACAACGTTTGGGGAATTCTAATCCTAAGATGCTAAGGCAACAATGCAAGGTGCAAGGGTTAGCATGAAAAGCAAGCATTTTCCCTAGGTCAACTAAGACTAGTGCCTAAAGATTGGGCAAGGGGTCAACTATGTTAAGGGGTGTTTCGTTACAAGTAGATTACAAGTTACTTACAAGATTACAAAAGAATCAATTAAACCAATGAATATTAGATACAAGTACTTACAAAAGAATTACAAAACATCTATTCACAAATGAGATATCCACAAAGTACTTGATGCAAGATTTACAAATAAAGAATATCTAAGATACAACAAGCAAGCTAACCACGTTTTACTTATATGTGTGCAGGATATCAAAAGACTAAAGCATCGCATCACATCACCACATTTATGAGATCATCATCAACACATTATATCGTCAACACATTCCAAAGATTCAGAAGATTTAAGCACAACTGTTATAAAGATTATTGAAGATGATCCACACTCTTAGTTGTTAAACCCACAAGTAGTTTATTAGATTTGGTCCAGGGTTTACAATTGTTATAAAGATTATTGAAGATGATCCACACTCTTAGTTGTTAAACCCACAAGTAGTTTATTAGATTTGGTCCAGGGTTTAATTATTAGGCTTTCTTAAGATTTATCAAATTTTATTAAAGCTTTCACCAAAGCCTCCTCCTCCTATTGCCAAATAACTATTGGATGCTCAATAAGTGTTGCCATCCTAGCTTCACAGGTCAGCCCAAAACAAGAGTACTTCCCGGAGAGGACACACACCTGGTGCACCACAAGACAGTCCCCTGCCACTACCCTCCATTGTTTTCCTCAAGCCCCGTTTTAGATGGTGAAGATGGTGGTCTAAGGTACCCTAAATAGTCTATTAAGTATATATATGGATTAGGTAGACTTTTAGGTGGTTATTAGAGTGTTTTGAAGATTTTAAGACACTTTTAAAGTGTGATTTAGTGATATGGCCGAAACTGTTATGAGCTTTTAAGTGTGTTGCTTCAAGCTTATGCAATTAAAAGTATAAACACTTGTAAAGCAAATAAAGATGGCTGAACAAGATTTAGGTTATCACATGCACTTAAAGAGCTTGCTATGAAAGAAAAGCACTAGGGCAAGAACAACTTGCCTTCAAGAGATAGAAAGTGAATTTAGTGTGTTTGCCTACTTAACCATTCAACTTATTCAAGCCTAGGCAAATGGCTTCCAATAGATATAAGCAATAGATGAGTGAACCAATTACTTGTTAAGCACTTTAAAGATGTTAAGCATTAAGATCTAAACCATGTGCATGAGAGAAAAAGAAAATAGACTTGAAATTAAACTAAGCAATAAGGTAGATCTAGTTAGATTACTTAAGTGTTGCCCAATAGGCTTAAGATTATGATGTAAATCTAAAACATAAGCAATTATATCATTGAACCATAGATCACATTAACCACATCAACACTTAGCCTTATCTATTGGGGTATTCCTCTCCCAACTAGGTAGGTGATTATTATAGGTTTGCTTAGTTAGATTACTTTCTTTTGATATTTAGAGAGTAGGGCAAACCATTAAAGAAAAGGAAGAGAAATAAACTAATCTAACAAACTAAGCTACCAATCAAACCTAAAACCCCACGGCCTAGGTTTGGAAGGTGCCCTCACCTCCAAAACCTCGCAGCCTAGCTAAGAAAGGCAAAAAATGGTAGAAGAAAGAAACCCTAGGCTAGATCTAAGCTACCCAAGAGCTTGCACCAAGAAGAGGGTCGTACCACTTCCTCCTCTAGGAGTGCAAGCCACCACAAGCAAGCAAAAAGGGACAAAAACGTACCAAAATGAAAAGAATTGCAAGGTAGGGTTGAGAGATAGCTACCAAACCCCTTGGAGGGTCTTCTAGTGTTGTGTGGTGTCCTTTGGGCAGCCAATGCTCCTCTCAATCAGATCTGAAACCTGCAAAACCAGCAAGCTTTGCTTGCTAGAATAGCTACACACAACCAAGAAAAATTAAGGAAAACCCTTGCCTTTTAGGGCAAGAACAAGAGAGATTATATGTGATAAAATGACCTGCTTAAACATTGTATGCTAGCTGAAAATGAAATGTATGAGCAGCAATATAGATGAAGAGTAAAGGGTTAGAGAAATGGAGTGTGTGAGTGCCTCAAGAGACCCTTCTCCTTGAAGGAGTTCCCAATGAAACCCTTGAAGTATTAACCTGCAAAACTCTTAAAGTGATGTGCATACAAGAGATAATATGTTGAAAATGTAAATAAGACGACACTTCAATCTTATCTAACACATCAAGATATATAAACCCACAAGCATATGCATTGATAGATCTACTTAGATAACACTTTACCTAAGATCAAAGTTGCAATCACCCAAAGAAATCAATACAATATTACCTCATAAGCATAAGAAGATCAAGCACACGCATTGCTCCTCTAGTTATCCTCCAAAGTTTCTCCTTTATTATTACTCAAGAAAATAGATCTTGGAGAGAAAATACTCCAAAACCTTAAGAGCATAGAATGGAAAAATGGAATAATGGAGAGAGAGAGAGAGAGATGAAAATCAAGTAGCATAACAATAGCTCAAGATATGGTGAGTTGGGAGAGAGAAATGAGATCTATTTATACTTGGAGAGGCAAACCTACCTCTCTTGGATCTAAGCCAAGTGTCCACCACCAAGCAAATGAGTAGATCTCAAGGCTAGGGTGCACCACTTAGGGTTTGCACAATAGATCTAGGGTATAGAAAAATAGAAAAATAGCTTGGATAGATCCAAGGGTGTGTAGGAGGCATGGGATTCGTGCCAAGGTAAGAGAAGAGACACAAATAATTTTTTTAAATTATTTTGTGGAGTTTCAAGAAGAGGGAGGGCGCACTTCTCTTGGAGGGCGCAAAAAAAGGGGGAAATGGAAGGAATGGAGGGGGATTAATGAGAAAAAAGGAGTGGGATCACCCTAGGAGGTGATGTGGGGGTTAAAGGGAGTAATAATTCATGAGAGGGGGCCCCATTTAAGTCACAACATCCACCACCAAGAAAAAAACGTCAATCCCCCTAGGGGGGCGTAACTTTTGAGTGAAAAGAGGGTGTAAGGGGTTAGAAAAGGTTGGAAAAGGTTAGGAAGGTCATGGTATGCTTAGGGGGTCTCTCTCTAACCATTATTTCACCATTTTACATCCTCTAACTCATTATTACAATTTTTACATTTTTGTCATGTTTGGACTTTAGCAATTAAAATTGTTGTTTTAGACTGACTGACACTCCGGGTGGACAAACCCATGGCTAAAGTTGTCTGAATGAGCTGAAACTTGGTCCATGGATGTAGGGGTTGCTATTCCATTTCTTTTGAACACAAATACCCCTATCAAAGTCCAAAGACCTAGCTTTTACAATTATTGCTCAAAAATAATTAATTAATTAAATAATTAAACTTCCAAACTTAGGGAAATTTAATCAGAAATTAATTAATTAAAAAAAACTAACTTAGACTCGACGGAATTCCGCGAAACTTTCTAAGATGTCTTGCATGGTCATTTACAATGATTCCCTATAATAGTTACCAAAACATAAGCCCACTAGAACATCATTCACCACTTTGGAGGAATTATTGCAAGTGTGAGGGAAAAACTCAAGGGAAATCAATAAGGTTGAAAAGCCCAACTGATAACCTGAGGATAAAAAACCTTCGGTGAAAGGAACTCTCCCAGTGAACCGATCCCAAGGTAACTGACCTAGACATGACTCACGCAGACCTATTACATTATTAACCCATGCAAGAGTGTGGAAATTCCAATTACAAAAAGAAGTGTTGGGGCCAAACATGCCTTGTAAACCCAAAGTCTTCGACAAATTTGCATCTGATCATGCATCTCTTCATGGCACAAGAGTTGACCACCTGTGTTGGAGAGGCGGTCAACACATGTGTTGTAAACTAGTTTCTTCTCCTACTCTTTCCCATTTCTCCTCCATCATTCTATTGCAGGTAGCAACTTATTATCAAGGGCCAAGGTTCAACATTCATGATGTTGATGTCAATGTGGTGTGTCATTTTGGTTCCATGTTTTATTATAATGATGGTGGTGGGAAGTTCACGTTGAAATACCCATGATAGTGATGAAGAAATAGAAGTGGACAGCACATACCAAAGAGAGGAGGAAGGAATGGAAGGGGATGAAGACAATGAAAATGACAATGATGGTCAGGATCCCCAAAAATCCAAAGACAGGTACACACCTCTGTGGAAGTATGTCATGAAGCTTAGTGGAGGGAAAGGGGGTGGAATAGGGAAATTTATATGCCACCATTGTCATAAAGACTACACAGGTTCCTATACCCGTGTGAGAAAGCATCTATGTGGGTCTATGTACTAGGATGAAGGTAAGAATATAGGAATCAAAGCCTGTGTGATTATCGATTCCAAAGATAGACTTAAATACCAAAGGGAAGAGGAGGTAGCACAAAACAAAGCCAAAAGACCAAGGGGTGAACCTGAGAATGCACGAAGATTGTTCATTGGTCGAAGCGCATCCCCTCATGCTAGTGCATTCTCGCCTTCGTCTTCACCTAGAACACTATCAGAATTCCTTGACCAAGGTTGTAGAGATGATGTGGATGCAAAAGTTTACAGGTTTCTGTATGCATGTGGTATACCATTCAATGTTCTTCGCTCACCATATTGGCATGAAATGGTCCAAGCCATCAATGGTGCCCCTAAAGGTTATAGAAGCCTCAAGTATGAAAAAGCTAGAACCTTGGGAATTGACAGTGAAAGAGCCAAAATCCAAGGTGCCCTAGAAAAATTTACAAATGAGTGGAACCTAAATGGGGTATTAATTGTATCTGATGGTTGGACAAATGTGAAAGGCAAGCCATTGATAAATATTCTTGGTGTGTCTAAGAGTGGTGCGATCTTCCTTTCAGCCCATGACTACTCAGATCGCTACAAAACAGGGATTAATATTGCAAATGCCTTGCTTAAAACCATTCAAGAGATTGGGCCCTACAATGTCATTCAAGTCATCACTAATAATGTTGCTAATTGTAAGGCAGCAGGTGCAATCATTGAAGATAGGTACCCCAATATATTTTGGTCGGGGTGTTTGGTTCACACAATGAACCTTTTGATGCATGATATCATTAAAATGAAGGACCATGATTATAGATGGATTGGTACTTTGTACAAGAGAGGGAAGAAGATGATAAGATTTATTACCAATCATAGCATGGCCCACTACATTTTTCGCAGTCACTCCAAGTTGGAGTTACTAAAGATTGCAAAGACCAGATTTGCTAGCTATTATCTCACCTTCGGGTGTCTCTTGAAGGTAAGAGAGGCATTGGCTAGTATGGCCTCGAGTGATTCATGGCAGGATCTAAAAGACAGGGCTACATCCGTATCTGAGAGAAGTGACTTTCAAGAGGTGGAGGACACAGTTCTTGATGGCCATTTTTGGCAACAGGCTCGGTATATTCTGCAATTCACCAAACCCATTTACATTATGATTCGGTTTGCAGATACAGATCGACCGGTGATTGGAGAGGTGTATGAGCAGATGGACAGCATGCTAGGCCAAATCAAAGACATTGTAGAGCCAAAGGATGCGATCTTGTATGATCATATCCATAATCTTGTGGTCAAAAGGTGGGATAATTTGAATGTTCCACTCCATGCCCTGGCATATGTCCTTACCCCAAAATATTATTCTTCATCTTGGTTGGCCCAACCAACACCCGAGGGTGGGGAAAGGAGAAAACCACACACAGATCCAGAGGTGCAAAATGGATATATGCTTGCATTGGACAAGTTGGTACCTGATGAAGAGAAGTGTGCTCAAGTACAAAGCGAATTGAGAAAATACATCAGTGAGCATGGAGTCTTTGGTAACTTGCATGCAACCAAAGATCGAGACAAGTTGGGTGTTATCGAATGGTGGAACATTTATGGCTCCCCTACCAAAACTTTGCATAAATTGGTGGTGAAGGTGCTTTCTCAGGTCGTTAACACCTCTTCTACAGAGAGGTGTTGGAGCACCTATAGCTTCATCTACAGTGTAAAGAGAAACAGCTTGAATGCAGACCGGGCAGAAAGCTTGGTTTATGTGCATTACAATTTGAGGTTGTTGTCGCATTACTGTGATGCAGAGGGGAATGCTTTTTGTAAAATAGATATGACTTGGGATAACAATCCAGAGGAGCCTAATTTATAGGATGGAACCATTGTTTTAGAGCGCTTGGAAGAGAAACTTTTGAGTGATCATGATGGCGATCATATTCCTGGAGGAGACATGCCACCCCAATCCACTACAAGGGTTCCAAATTCATCAGTTTTACCTTTATCTTCACAACATCCATTGTCGCGTGGGGGCCATTCAGCTGTTGGTCGAGTTCCACGATCACTTCCACCGGTTCCTGCTCTTATTCAAAGATCATGGGAGAAGAAACTAGAAGTTTCTCGTGGCAAGAGGAAAACTTAGAGCATAGTACTTAGTACTTGCTAAGTTGCTACTATATACTAGATCTCTTTTTTTGTTTCACATTTAGAAGTAGTCTCTAAAACTTAGTACTTTGTCTTGACTCTTGACTCTTGACTCTTTATTATGGCTTATTCTGTAAACAATGAATTTATGAACTTATGAACTTAAGAACATCATATGACAATTTACCTTTGAAGTTTATGATTGATGTTATATGTGTAGTATGTACTAAATGGTTGATGCTTTAATGATCATCACTAATCAATTAGTTAAATGATCTTATATCTATGTTTTCATGTTTTTTGCAATTGATTCAACATTTTGCATATATATATATATATATATATATATATATATATATATATATATATATATATATATATATCAAAATATATATTTTTTATGTATTATATAAAAAACGCTCCCGAAATGCTCCCGCTCCCGGAGATTTTTGAAAATCTGCGCTTCCCGCTCCCGCTCCCAATAGCCTTGGGTAAACCTCCAAGAACAATGGTTTTACTCTTTACAAGAGAATCAAGGAAGTGGATCAAGTTGTTTCCTAGTAGGAGGGCGGCATTAATTTTAATTATTAGAGAGATGTACAGCAAACCAGTTATTATTGAAGAGGAGGAGGAGGAGGAAGCAGCCATGGCAATGGATCCCCCTACATAGTCTACATGGCTCCCAGTACAATCTATCTTTTAGTAAGTCTTGTTTTTATAGTATAACTACAAATCCATTCAAATGGTGTGGCAGTGTGACCTGTAGCCAACTCTGCCCAGTATTTTTTGTTAAAAACATCATAAGTCAAATGTTTAACAGTCAAAAGTCATGATGTATCTGCCCTAGTGGTAATTTTTGGAAACTTTCAAGGAATTCTCCCTTAATACTTTCAGTGTCCAGCACCCAACACCTATCAAGAGGTGGGATACAATTGTCGCCATGCTCAACTAGAACAAACATCCATGATGGCCCCATCATTTAACAAGATGAAACATGCCACACGCTTGGGGGATTGAACCCTGGTGGGGGGATATCGCCATCCTTGCTTAACCAACCAATCAGGAACCCCAATGGTCTAGTAAATTTTTTTGTTTCAAAGATGTAATCGATATGATGTGTTCGATGTGTTTGATAAAGTCAGATGGTGCTAAGTGGAAATCTGAACCAAGCTCTAACTCTAATTATCCTGTTGGATTTTGTAGATATGTACTTTACCCTATATGGGCCATCTTAATAAAAAAAAAAAAATCTTTAAAAGTGGATGAGCTGATATAATAATAAAATGTTTAACCTTTACTCAAAAGTTGGGTTACGCAATCTGCTACCCCGAAGATATTTCCAACAGCTCCCTTCAACCTAGGTCATTCACCAGATGACAATCTTCAACTCTGCCTCTAGGGCTTCCAACAATTGATAGTCAATCTATGCTAGCAAGTACGATCCCGTTTGGGTTGTGATGGTTAGCAAGTACGATCCCATTTGGGTTGAACTCTTTTAGTTGTTTTCGCAATTTCTACCATTCTTTGAATGAATAGTTTTCTACTTGCTGTTATTTTGGTGTATTAAAGTTCAATGGAGACACGATGCACTCTCCCTCGATCATTTTATGCGGGCTAGTATTTTATACTTATTGTACGTTTAGAGTGGAAGAAATTATTACTACCCCAAATAAACTTCATATATTTCAACCTTGATACCCTCATTAATCTCTCTCAAAAAACTCGAATTGTGTGGATTTAGGCTAAACATTCAGACCACACCAATCAATAAATCCCCCAACCATTTCAAGCTATTAAGTGGAAGAGGCCCCTGTGTCTCAACAGAGTGCCTGCAGTAAGACTAATTCCTAACCATTTCTAGATCTTGTGAATAGCAAGAAGCTATCTTAAAATACTTGTTGCTACCCATATGGGTATGATGCATCCCCCATGGTGACAAAAAAACCCGGGATTCGATTCTGCTGTGTGTGTAGAAAAAACTGCATGTAGATGTTGCAGCCACCGAAGCAAAGGCAATAGAGAAAACAATGAAAAGATCATGAATTACCTGATATAGATAAAGAAATGCTATCGCATAAGTGTAGGGCGAATTGAGATTGAATTTGGAGGCGACCAATAGCAAGACGAGGACGATGCCCGCGTGGATCAGCAAACTCATCTTCTGTTCTGTTGGGGAGTAACAGCGCGACCGTATGAAATGTTTTGCCTAAAACTGTCTCAGAATATAAGCCGAACACACCTTCCGTTTTTCGATCTATTTGTGGTCAAATACATCAATTGTTYTCTCTGGATTGTGAGTCGCGAGGGGATGAATACGTGTAACCAAATAACCATAATATTACCATTTTACCAAGTTCTCTCTGGATTCTGAATCGTGAGCGGGATGACTACGTGTATAACCATGATATTACCTTTTACCAAGTTCTCTTGAGCTCTCTGGAGTGTGAATCGCGAGAGGGATGAATACATGTAACCAAATAGCCATAATAACCATTTTACCAAGCTGGTTTTGGCATTGCATAACATTGCACTATTTTATTATTGCATCCTTGAGTTGAAAGACAGGCCACAACAGCTCGTCCATGTGGGCCCCCTCGTCTTCAATTTGTCACTCTCCGCCCCCTTTACCGTGAAAGTTCGGTGGTCATTGAAGAGTAGGTATTATGATATTTCGTCGGTCGGTATAGATCTATAAAGCTAACATAAAGGGGAGTATGATTCAAATGAGAATGAGAATCATGATTTGATTTGATAAGGCGGTTTGTTGGCTCAATGAAAATGAGATGTTATAATGTTTCAATCAAAATTTTGATTACTTTACGGAACATGTTTAATTTTTCCATAAAGAGATTATTGTTTTGATTACTTTATGGAACATGTTTATTTTTTCATAAAGATATTATTGTTTAAATAGAAGTTATTGGATGTATCAAGTTCTATATCATAATTACTGTTTAAATAGAAGTTATTGGATGTATAAGTTCTATATCATAATTGTGGTATGATATATTATCTGGTTTTTTTTTAATATTTTACAATATTATTTTTTTAGTTTATAATGTCAATGTTTCTAAAAAGAATTATATATTTAAAAACAAAAAAAACAAAAAACAAATTTTTTCATCTTCAATGTAGAGATTTCCAACTATCAATACTTTATAACATAAGAAATTCATATGGGTTCTAATTATATATCAAAAAAATTTAAGTCTATAGAATTTTTTTTAATTAGAGGTGGTAGGAAGATATCGATGATGAGTAGTAATATGAATAATGGTTCTGCCACAAGCTTTGTAAAAGTTCATTACAAAAGTTTACCGTAATTACATAAAGTGAAATTGGATGTAGTTCATTGAAGGTAACTATTCGATTTCTCAGGGGCCACTCTTTTATTATGAGAAAGAAACCACTTGGTGCTTCTCTCATCTGAGGTAGTTTTAGCGCACTAAGCACGTCTATGGCCATTGAGACAAGAAGGTAAGTACTTGAGAAAGAAACCACTTGGTGCTTCTCTCACTCGAGGTAGTCTTAGCGCACTAAGCACATCCATGGTCATTAAGACAAGAAGGTAAGCACCACTAGCCTCCCTCTTAGGCATAATAGGACAACAAGTTTTCATGTTGTCTCTCACCATATGAGAGACAAACAGGCCTCCTAAAACAACCAATGATGAATGGAAATCAATTATTATGAATCCTAAACTTGTTTAGAATGGTTGGAACCATGTCCAATAAACCATAATCCATAATGATGCCTCACCCAATACTAAGGTTATTAAGACTAATGTATGATAACTATAATTATGTTTTTATGTTTATCTTAAACTTTAGGTTATTGGATATTTATATGTTGTATTTTTTGGAGAGACTTTTGTACTATTGTTTATATTCACAATTTAATAAACAATACAATTTTGATTTATAAACATATCCAATTCTAATTTTGTTAATGTTAATAGTATGTGTATACAACATATTCTTTAAGTTAATAAGTAATTTTGATTTAATTTTATTTTTTGTTAATTTTTTTTTGGATTCGGAAACTATTCTATTAAAATACAGTAAAAATATAATCATAAATTTGTAGTGTTTATCCCTGTGAATGGACAAAACTTAGGCCTGCCCTTATTGGGAAACCAGGCTGGGAAAAGACATGATCATCTTGCCTGCCCTTTGGGGGGAACCAGGCATACAAAAATAATGAGAGAGATTGTATGTTTGATTACTATCATAGGACCAAAAAACTGAAAAATCATAATTGAGAAAAAATTAAAAAAACATAAGCCTAGGAATCATGTATGTTTGTCGGTCACAGTTGGAGGGCCATCCAAAGGAATCTCTTTGACAATGGGGCAGCCACCGAAATCGTTGTCTCTGTCGTTGGAGGAGTTGGAGTTGTTCAACCTTGGTTCCTTGACCAAGAAGCATGTACTCTTGATAAAGGGGGCCATCAACGAATTGTGCTTGCCTGGAGTAGTCTCATCGATTTGTTTGTTGGAATTCTCCTAAGGAGCCGAGGGGCTGGGGTGGGCCGCAGAAGGAGGAGGACAGGTGTCGAGGGAGGGAGGGGTTGAAGGAGAAGGGTGGGAAAGTGGGGAGAGCGAGGCGAACTAGGAGGGATCTGAACAAAAACCCTCGAGAGGTTGAGGAGGGTGTGGGAGAGCAAGTTTTTTACCACCCATTAACTGCAACGGTGTTTGGAGGTGTGTCGGTAGGCTGGGAGAGAGCCTAAAACTTCCTCTTCCCAATCGTCTAACAGTTGTCAAAGAGAGTTGGGGACCGAGCAGTCATAGTCATCCTAGTTGGCCATGACGGGCGGGGGAGGAGTTGTGAATACATGCCCATCGTGGCCACTTCTCCCCAAGGTGGGGGTGGCACGCTTGCGGGGAGGCATAAATAAGAGCTTGAGCTTGCGGGGCGCTGCGGGGGAGAGCCACCACCTTCTGCAAAGAACAAAGAATTCCCACCTACAGAGAACAAAGAGCCACCACTTGCAGTGAACAATGGAGGAATGATAGGGAGGGTCGAGGATAATGGAGTGACAAAAGCCATGAGGAGGGGGGGGGTCAAATCACTAGCCTTCAATGTTACCATCCTCTGCATGTGCGTGGACTGGTGCAATGTATTGTGATCATGCAGGTGAGGAGCGAGAGCAATTGGCGGAGCAATAGAGTGAGGCTTTCGAAGGAGAGGTTGTTTAATTCGCATGAGGGGAGGGTGAGGTGGAGCACACCAAGTCTTTGGTTTGTGCGTTGAGGGGTCTCGTGGTGCCCGACAGGTGGACAGGGGTGACACCCGCATCCGGGGTCTATTTTTTGTCAATTAAGTTAATAAGCAATTTTGGTTTATAAACATGTTCATATTAATTTAATTAATATTAATTTTGTTAATTAAGTTAATAAGCAATTTTTTTTATTTATAAACCTATCCATTTAATTTTTTTAATCTGCCTAATTAAGTTTTGTTAATATTAATAGTATTTATATTTTCAAACTATTATTTTTTTACATAATATTTATAATATACTTTTCTTATATTAATAATTAAAAGCTACATATAAATTATAATTTTTAAAAAATGATAACATTTATATTATAATTCTTAAAAAAAATTACGTATATTT
>JASDQU011026875.1:12042-22468 GCA_032191745.1 Picea mariana | reverse complement strand
TGGAAATGGTGTCAAAAATCACGCCAAGGATATGTGGCCTGGACACGGTTTTTGGATGAACTTTATGACTGCTTTGACATTGATACAAACTCTCTGGGTCGTTTGACTAAATTGAAATAGTAATGTACCATGGAATATTTTATCAAAGAATTTGAGCAATTATCTTTTAGAATAGAGGGCATGTCTAATACTTTTTTCAAAGAATTCTTGATTAGTGGCCTCAAGGAGGAAATCTATGCCCAAGTCCTCATGACTCTCCCCCAGACTTGGTTGAAAGCTACTCAAGGTGCTAAGGAATCCCAAAAATTTGTTTTATCCCAACATTTCAAACCTTCTTTCCCTATGCTTCCTCTCCCTCCTACTCATGCCCCTCATCCCACCTCTCTCAAGATCCAAAAATTAACCTAGGAATAAATGGCTAAACACCAACTCAAGGTTCTTTGTTATAATTGTGATGAAAATTATTTTCTGGGGCACAAGTGTAGGGAACATAAATTGTTCATGGCCATCTCTGAGGACATTGTTGATGACAAGACTGAGGATTCTCATGCAGTAGATATCCCTAAGCCATATCATATCACTCTACCATATCATCCACCAGAAGTTGAACCAACCATCTCCTTAAATGCACTCACCGACTTCTCAGCTCCCCAAACCCTCAAGTTAATTGGTTACATAAAAAATCAGAAGGTCATCATTCTCACTAACAGTGGTAGAACTCATAATTTCATTCATTGACACATTTCTCAAGAAACCCATTGCTATATCCATGCAGTAAACAATTTTAAATCATGATTTCCAATGGAGGTTCCATGGAATATGGGGGGCATTATGAAAATGTGCATCTCCAAATTGGTCAGTACAACCTGAAATATCATATTTTTGCTATCAACATGGGTGGTTGTGACATTTTGTTGGGTGCAAAATGGTTACACACTCTCGGTCCCATCCTCATGGATATTAAGGAATTTACCATGCAATTTCAATAGGACGACCAACAATATAAGTTCCAAGGCATCACAACAGGCTCACTTGAGATCATCAGTTCCCATTGAATGGAAAAGCTCCTAAAAAAAGGCCATTCGGGTATTATTTCCCAATTCAATTTCATTCAAGCCATTGAGACACCATTTGTGCATCCTGACCTCCAATCTATACTCTCCAAACACCAAAATATTTTTTCCACTCCCCATGGCCTTCCCCCTTCCCACAGTGTTCATGATCATTTTGTTCCTCAAGTTTTAGGAAGTCTTCCTCCCAATGTCTTCCCATACCATCACCCCGATTTCCAGAAGAATGAAATTGATAATATTTTCACGAATTGCTTGAAGCAGGTGTTATCCACCATAGTACCAACCCCTATTCTTCTCCTATGTTCATGGTCTTCAAGAAATAAGGCACGTGGCACATGTGTCCCAACTTTCATGCTCTCAACGAACTCACCATCAAAGAAAAGTTTCCCATTCATGCCATTGATGAACTATTGGATGAATTGAGTGGTAGTCAATACTTTACTAAACTTGATATTCATTCTTGGTACCACCAGATACGTATGAAAGAGGCTGACATTCCCAAGATGGCCTTTCAAACTCATGAGGGCCACTATGATTTCTTGGTCATGCCCTTTGGCCTATATAATTACCCATATACTTTCCAAAGTCTCATGAACAATGTCTTCCATCATTTTCTTCCTGATTTTGTCTTAGTTTTCTTTGATGATATTCTCATTTATAGTAAAACATGGACAACCCATCTTTTCCATCTGGATCAAGTTCTCCATATCCTTTCTCAAAACCAACTTTTCATAAAGCAATCTAAATGTTCCTTTGGAGCCTTATAAGTGGAGTATTGGGGTCATATTGTTGGAAAGGATGGTGTAAGGGTGGATCCTAAGAAAATTGGAGCTATGCAAGATTGGTCACGCCCCCAAAACTCTCAAGAGGTTGCATGGTTTTCTGGGTTTAACATGATATTATTGCAAATTTCTTAAGAATTATGGAAAAATTGCAACACCTATCACTGCTCTCCTAAAAAAGAATTCTTTCAATTGGACTCATACAACTGATCAAGCCTTCTAGTCTTTGAAGGAGGCTATGTGCAAAACTCCTGTCCTGACCCTTCCTGACTTCAAAAATACATTTGTCCTCGAATGTGAGGCATCTGGAAAAAGAGCTGGCACATTTCTCATGTAATAAGGATGACCAATGACCTTCACCATCAAACAACTCTCAGGGCACCATTTGGGACAATCAATCTATGAAAATGAAATGTTGGTTATTTTGCATGTTGTTGATCTCTGGCGTCCTTATATCTTGGTCCAATGCTTCCATATTAAAATAGATCATCAAAGCCTCAAGAATTTTATGGAACAACGAATTTCCTCCCTAGAGCAACATAAATGGGTCACCAATCTCTTTGGCTATGCTTATGAGATAAATTACAAGAAGGAAAAAGAAAATGTAGTTGCTGATGCTCTTTCCCGAAAGTATGAAGATGAAGAATCCATTTTGTCTTTCTCCTTCATTGTACCAAATTGGCTCCAAGCTTCTCACTAGAAATGGCTACAAGATCCTAAAATTTATGGCCTTATCCAACAGTTGCAATCCAATTCTCCAGTTTATCCCAGGTACTCTTGGAAAAATAATGAGCTTCACCACAAAGGTCATTTCTATCTCAGTAAATAGTCACAACTTAATTCTACAGTGCTTTCGGATATTCATGATTCTCCCACAACTGGGCATTCCGGGTTCACCAAAACCTATGAACGGGTCAAACGTTCTTTTTTATATGATGGTATGAAACATGATATATGGACCTTTTTGGCTGAATGTGACGTCTATCAATGGAATAAAGGAGAATCAATCAAGACCCTAGGAACACTACAACCACTCCCGATTACGTCATCTATTTGGTAGGATATTTCAATGGACTTCATTGTTGGCTTAACTAAATTAGGAAATAAATTAGTCATCATTGTGGTAGTTGATCATCTTCACAAATATGATCATTTTTGTGCTCTCCAACACCTTTTCACATCATCCATGGTGGCTCAATTTTTCATGGATAATATCTTCAAGCTTCATGGCATGCCTCATTTTATTGTCTCTGACTGAGATCCCACTTTTACCACAAATTTTTGTAAAGAATTGTTCTGTCTCTAGGGCACCCAATTGCATCTCAACACCGCCTATCATCCCTAGATTGATGGCCAAACTGAAGTTGTCAACAAGTGTTTGGAAAACTATTTGAGGTGTTTTTCATCTCAATGATAGACTCAATGGTTACCCCTTGCTGAATGGTGGTACAACACATCTTACCATACCACTACTCACATGACTCCTTTTGAAGAAGTATATGGACAAAATCCTCCTTAGGTTCTCCCCTAAATGCTAGGTGTATCGAAGGTTCAAGAGGTTGACAATAATATTTCCATTAATGAGGCCATTCTCAACACCCTCAAAACAAATTTATCCATGGCTCAAAGTTGCATGAAGCAACAAGAAAATCAAGGTCGTTTCAAACGACAATTTGTTGAAGGGGACCATGTGTTTATTCATCTACAACTCTATAAGCATACTTCACTCAAAATGGACCACTGCCAAAAAATTTCTCCCAAATTTTATGGTCCTTATACAATTCTCAAGCAAGTGGGGCAGGTGGCTTACCAGTTAGCATTGCCCAGTCAATCTAAGATCCATCATATTTTTCATGTTTCCTTTTTAAAGAAGCTGATTGGTACTAAGTTTCACACTCAAGCTAGTCTCCCTGAGTTGGATGAGGAAGGTTCTATTTGGTTTCAGCCACAAGAAGTCTTGGACCACCATGAGCGTTACCTTCATCAGCAAACCATAAATGAAGTGTTAGTGTAGTGGAAAGATACAACTCCAGAAGATGCCACTTGGGAGCCAACTACCATTTTGTAATAGTTTCCTCATCTCAAGCCTTAAGGAAAAGGCTATTTTTCAAGGGGGAGGGAATGTTAAGGAAATGAACTTCCTAACCCCTCACATAGATATAATAATATATTTCCATGTAATAAAGGATGGCATTAGTTAATACGACCTATTTAATAAATTGGAATAAGTCAATGTAAGAAGACCTAATAGAAGCTTTCGCTTCTAGAAGTATCTTCCGCTAGAATGATCTTTAGAAGATAGAATTATTATAAATAAGAGTAGGAGTCATGATAAATTTTTTGTTGAGAATTATGGTAATAGAGCACTGCTTTGATGGAGGTTTCCTCCTCGAAGAGGCAAGTGAAAATTGTTTCCTATCATTAAAGATATTATTTTGGTGTTGTGGTTTCATCTATTGTGTTGTTCTGTTGTTATTCTCTGCAATATTTCTATTTTCATCTATTATAATAGATCTGGTGCCTTACAATAAATCTTGGACAGTCATAGTATCTCTGTTTTCACTGCACATTGATACCATTTCCATCGACCCTTCTTCTGAGAAGATCTTAGCTCAAATAACTTGTAGTGTTGCATATATTGATGAAGATTCATGTTCAAATGTAAATATGACTTTGAACCTCTGATCCAACTCTTCCCATCTTGTTGTCTCTTTGTGCATTTCCAATTCCAAATACCATTTCTTCAAAATTATTTTCAGTGTATGTATAAATTTGTGCGTCCATTCTATTTCTGGTACTAAAATCCATAAAGTCCTGCACTTCTCAACATGACCTGCAGGGTTACTCTCTCCTGTATACTTCTACACAATATTTTCTCCCTCTGTACCAAACCTTACTTGCATTAGTCTTCTGCACTATGACTATTCTTTCATTCCTTATTTATGTGCATCCCACCATTTGGATGAAGTCAATTTTAGGACAACATTTAGTGCCAACCTCCTTTGTCATTTGGGTACCTGTAACTCAAATTCCTTTACAAATAAACTTATTTCATTCAATCCATCATACCTAGGCAGATCACATAATTTTGTTCCAATCCATTTCAATGATCGAGTTATGTGTGCACATCATCTCGTTGAAATTTCGTGCATTCTCTACTGCCACTTCTCTAGACCTTCTTTGGAATCTGATGCACACAAACTGATACTTCGCTAAATTAGCGCACTGTCTGCAATTGGGTTTATGTAATCATCCATCTGCGCAATCATGTTATACAAATTTTCAATGTCATTTCCTCTGGTTGGATCTATGTATATATTTCCTTCTGATGGTTCTAAGGGTGCAGTAACTTTCAACTATCCAACTTCAAATATCATCTCCCTCCTCTTCAAGTTAATGATCACTTGGTTATCAAAATCCCATTCCAGTCCCATAAGTGTTGTATATGGTTGACTGTCATCCATGATCTCAATAACTTCAAAGTCAGACACACTGCACACCCCATCTATGTTCATAGGTACTCCTTTCAAATGACCAATCGATACTATTTTGTGTTGATTCACGAGACTTAACTAATTAGGGGACCATACTAGCTTGGGTTTTCCCATCATCTCCCATGTCTTCTTAGGTAAAACATTCACATCAGATACCAAGTCTAAATTAACACTATCCACATCATACTGCCCAATTTCCACACTGAATCTAAATTCTTCCTTTGACCTCTTCTTGCATTGTACCTGATTTACCACCCTTTTTGTGATGGGAGTTTACCTTCCTTGTGTACAATGATCAATCGTGTCATAGAGTGTACTCAACGCAATTTCATCTTTCATTATCTCTACACAACTCCTTAGGATTTTTTTTAGCATGCTTACTGTTGATACCTAAGTCTACACCTTGCCCCTCCTCTCTCATTTGCCTATACCTTCATTGAAAATCATTCATTTTTGTTGATTAAAGTTGGTCCCTCATTACTGAATAACTCTTTTTCATCATTACCTCTCTTCATCGATTTATTTTTTGCACCATCTTGTGGTTTTCTTGAGGGATGATTGCGAGTCACTAATTTGGTTTGAAATACTTGTCATCATAGTTTTCATAGGTTGAAATTGTGTTAGGCATAACACTGTTTTGTATGAAAAACAAGGCTGATTTCAAGAATGAAGCTATTCTTGCAAACAAGGATTGACGCGCTAATTTTTAAATCAATTTATAATTTAATATGTTATTTTGAATTTTTCAATCGTTTGAAATACGCCTGCATACATGTGTGATCATGGACCAGTGCTTCCACACCATATTACACTTGGTTTAATCATAGCACAATATTAGTTATGAGTGTGAGAATTGTACCAGTCCATCATGGCCATTGAAGCTTGAACTAAGGATTAACTGCACACGAGAATCGATTTCGATGTGAAGGAATCCACGTTCATTGCATTTTTTCCATTAGATCTACTCTGCCCAGCATGGTTCCTCGAGAAAGATGGAAATTGAACAGAAATGAGGCACATGGCTTGGAATTGTTCGAATCCATACCCGAAGTTAAGGACATCTTTGTAAAAGTTCAGTGGTATGATTCCCAGTGCGCATTTCAAGGGCACCACACAGGCTTGGATATGCTCTTCGCACAAGCATTTGATGGCTTCTAGATTATGTTGGGAGAAACCTAGATTCATGTAACATAACATTTTATTGGAGCAACTTGCGCCCTCCTTGTTTGTGAGGAACGATGGTTCAAGAAAGAAAATATGCCTCTCGATCTCTGCAACAAGTTACTAGTCCCCGAGCACCAATACCTCGAGTGAAGCCAAGGAATTCTCGTGGCATGGATAAAGGATGAATGGAAGGGGGGCTTAACAATAATACAAATATATATTACAGTTGAGGGTTGATTCAACATCATTCATTGATATCACCTTCATTTTCTTATGCACTTAAGTGGAGACAGAGAGCTTAAATTACCATACTACCTTCTTAAGAGTATAACTAAAATGGACAAGAGGGCTAAAGCTCACTCTAAATCCAACCACGTAAGTTTGTACCACTAGGGTTTGATTAAATTGTTGGTGACTTTCTCTCTATAGGAACTGGAAATGCCTTGGGAATATTTCTTGAAGTCTGTGGGATTAAAGGAACAAGAGCAGGTTAACTATCCACAAAACAAAGTTGATATAGTTGAGGAGGTTAGGGTTTCTTCAGAGACTGGGAGCTCGATCAATCCTGCTCAAACCACAGTGAGTAAAGGAAAATTCCCTAAAATGAGAAATACGTCCCCTAAAAAAGCCCAGAAACCCCCATGGAGGATTTCCCCCGCATGCAATTGAGGTCGTCTACAAGAAAGGGAAAGAAAGAAAGAGTGAAAAAATTACCAGTGTGCACCCACTTACACTAGAGACGCCACAAAGATCTTTGTTGTCCAACCACTCAAAGGAATACCAGAAAAACCCCATCGAGCAACAGCCTAATAATCCCGTGACTCGAATGAGGGGGAAAATCAGACCTGGTTCACACAACAAGGAAGTAACTAAAGAGAAGGTTGTTCTAGTAGAAGCTCCACCTAAAAAATATCTTCCATCCAGACAATACATGAAAAGGAAGGGCGAGAAAAACTATGAATTTCCAAGAAAACCTTACAGAAAGACTAGAATTATGAATCAGTGGAGGCTGAAATCCAAAGCTTTGTTCAAACCATCACTAAAGGACCCCCAACTAATTCTGATCAAGGATAATGATAATCCTAAATTATATAGCATGCAGGAAATGACACTAAATGTGTTAAAGGGTATGACAGTGAAAAGATAAAAATCAAAGTCTAGTGAGAAGGAGGCTACATAAACACCATTTGTGACAATGAAAAAAGAGTATCCTTCAGACTCCAGTCAACAAGGAATACAAGATTATGGATTTGATCCTGAGAAATACTATATTGGCACCTCGCCACATGTAGGGGATCCATGTCACAATTTGCAAGACACTAAACCATAAGTTGAAGCTGACATTGTGAGAGTCTAGGGGTCCACCAAAGGAACTAAAGGGAAAGAACATGAAGTTGTACAAATTATAGTATGAGAACTAGGAGCAGAGCACTAGATGACCACAATAAGTTTAACATAGAGAAATAAATGAAGAAGAAATAGATCAAGGTCAAAACAAAGAAGGTTGATGGCTGCGAACAAATGCATAAACTAAAGCTGCATGTCCAGACCTTGCAACACCATATCAGGAATTGGAGAAACTGTACTCCAGGTTGTATATGAAATATCAAAGACTCTAGAAGAATCTCCTGAAGACTTTTTTCTTCCTAAAGGAGATAATTTTAAGAAGTTTCCAACACACCCAGTTATCTCCCAGTGGCCTCCAGTAGTGCACATGTACACCAATACTCGATACAAAGTTCAATTCAATCACTCCCAGTTATTTTTGTCAAAGTTTAGTTTACTCCAACACATGTATCAGTCTAGTTTTATTGCTAGTAGTAGTTTTGAGTTGTTTAATTGCAAGACTTTTTTAGATTAAGGAATAATGAGTGGTCTTTTATGTGTGATAAGAACCACTCCATTTTTATTAATTATATATCAAAGTATATCTTAATATAATCCAGTAGTGTTTTAGTTAATTTAATAAGTTGTTTTACAACTGATGTTGTAGAGTTAAGCCTCAGTTCCAGATAAATGAGAACCTCTACAATTTTGATAAATATCCAATTTTTGTATGCTTTGAGGGTTAGGTTTTTGGAAAGAATATCAATACATCAGACTAGTTGAACCTCTTCTATGCATGGATTAAATCTCTCTACCTGGTTAATATACTCTTTATGACAATGTGTTTGTGTCCAAATCTACATATGTTTTTATTCTTATCTTGAATGCGGTTTTTTATTTGTGAAAAGTGCATTTCATTTCCTTCAACTATTTTATAACTTGTCTTTACTAATATGAAACCTATAAAAAAAAATCTTTAGTGAATATTTTCTTCTATTGCAACCTATGGGAGTAATTGTGTTTTTGATACATGTTTAATGTCTTGAAATAATATTTTAAGTATTAAACTTCTTGCATCAGATTATTCATTGAATGGTTTGTTGTTTCCCTGTGTTCTATCCTCTTTTATCTCACTTGTCTATCATTTGTGTGCCATAGGCCAAGGAGAAACCTCCTCCATATCAGTTTTCCAACCCAACCATGTTACTGTCTTGGTAAACCAACCCTCCAACTGACCAAAAAAATCAAATAACCAAAAAACCAACCATTCCAACACTTGAGGTGGCCTAGCTCTTCCCTTTAGCAGTCAGGGGCATACTTTAGGACCGACACTTACCTTTCCAATTGGTTTCTCTGGCACAATGCGATCTCCTACATGAGGTGCATATGATGTTGTTTCTCCCCAATTATGTCCAAGTACCTCTTATATTTCCCTCTGATATGTATCCTTTTATTGTTGAGGATCAAAGGTTGACATAGGCATGACTAAATTCCTTACCCATTGATCTTTCTACTTCCCTCCATTCTTCATATTATCTCTTGTTCTATCTCCTCCACATGTAACAACTACTATTCTTGGTCCTTCATTTTGTTTTTCAATTGATATTTTCTATACATTTTGATTTGGATTCTGGTTCTAGTTTCCTCTGGCTTGCCATTTCAAAACTAGTTGAATATAATTTTCTATCACATGGTCCAGTTGCTTTGCAATATGTACACATACATGGATTTGGGCAGTCACATGACAAGTGTCCTAGTTGATTACAGTTCTAACATATAATTGGTCCTCTTCCTCCTACCAAAATTCCCTCTTCCTCGACCTCTAACAAAAGTTTGCCTGTTTCTTGGATTAAAGCCTCTTTTATTATTATATTGTGGACCACCCCCTTCCGCTGAAACATTCTCCTCTTGAATCTTGTACATATCTGAAGTGCGCTCCCTTATCAAGTTGAATGTGCAAAAATCCTTCTCTTCATGTCCAACGGACTTGCAAAAATTGCAAAAAAAGTTCCTTGGTGTACTCTGATACTTCTGTAGTAATGGAAACAAAATTGGGTGATGTCCCCATTTCTTACATATCTCTCAATATCCCCCTAATGGAAGTGGATTCAATGGTCCAGTCACCAAATATTGCATGAATGTTGGGAATTCATTCTTGTGATGGTCTTTAGTCCTACACTTGGTACACCAGACTTGTTCTCATTTCTCTTTCTCTTTTGTAAGTTCTTCCAGTCGAATTGTCAATGAAACCAACTACGTCTGAACATGCACCATCCCTCCATTGTCTCCTATAGGTTATGATTCCAATTTCATTGCAATTTTCAGTGCCTTGGGCTGTGACACAACCTTTTTTTTAATCAATGGCCTACACATGTTTGGTATAAGTCCTACAATAAACCATTCTTGATGTTGTTTATCGAGGATATATAAATACATTCTACCCATCAGGTCCTTGAAACTTTGATCAAAATCCCATACTGACTCAATTGGTACCTTCTTAATCTCCTCCAGTTATGTAATGTAATGCGACTCAGACTTTGGCTTCTTGAACTCTTTCAACATTTCTTTCCTTATCTCTACCAAAGTC
>JASDQU011026875.1:0-12022 GCA_032191745.1 Picea mariana | reverse complement strand
TCACTCTAAATCCAACCACGTAAGTTTGTACCACTAGGGTTTGATTAAATTGTTGGTGACTTTCTCTCTATAGGAACTGGAAATGCCTTGGGAATATTTCTTGAAGTCTGTGGGATTAAAGGAACAAGAGCAGGTTAACTATCCACAAAACAAAGTTGATATAGTTGAGGAGGTTAGGGTTTCTTCAGAGACTGGGAGCTCGATCAATCCTGCTCAAACCACAGTGAGTAAAGGAAAATTCCCTAAAATGAGAAATACGTCCCCTAAAAAAGCCCAGAAACCCCCATGGAGGATTTCCCCCGCATGCAATTGAGGTCGTCTACAAGAAAGGGAAAGAAAGAAAGAGTGAAAAAATTACCAGTGTGCACCCACTTACACTAGAGACGCCACAAAGATCTTTGTTGTCCAACCACTCAAAGGAATACCAGAAAAACCCCATCGAGCAACAGCCTAATAATCCCGTGACTCGAATGAGGGGGAAAATCAGACCTGGTTCACACAACAAGGAAGTAACTAAAGAGAAGGTTGTTCTAGTAGAAGCTCCACCTAAAAAATATCTTCCATCCAGACAATACATGAAAAGGAAGGGCGAGAAAAACTATGAATTTCCAAGAAAACCTTACAGAAAGACTAGAATTATGAATCAGTGGAGGCTGAAATCCAAAGCTTTGTTCAAACCATCACTAAAGGACCCCCAACTAATTCTGATCAAGGATAATGATAATCCTAAATTATATAGCATGCAGGAAATGACACTAAATGTGTTAAAGGGTATGACAGTGAAAAGATAAAAATCAAAGTCTAGTGAGAAGGAGGCTACATAAACACCATTTGTGACAATGAAAAAAGAGTATCCTTCAGACTCCAGTCAACAAGGAATACAAGATTATGGATTTGATCCTGAGAAATACTATATTGGCACCTCGCCACATGTAGGGGATCCATGTCACAATTTGCAAGACACTAAACCATAAGTTGAAGCTGACATTGTGAGAGTCTAGGGGTCCACCAAAGGAACTAAAGGGAAAGAACATGAAGTTGTACAAATTATAGTATGAGAACTAGGAGCAGAGCACTAGATGACCACAATAAGTTTAACATAGAGAAATAAATGAAGAAGAAATAGATCAAGGTCAAAACAAAGAAGGTTGATGGCTGCGAACAAATGCATAAACTAAAGCTGCATGTCCAGACCTTGCAACACCATATCAGGAATTGGAGAAACTGTACTCCAGGTTGTATATGAAATATCAAAGACTCTAGAAGAATCTCCTGAAGACTTTTTTCTTCCTAAAGGAGATAATTTTAAGAAGTTTCCAACACACCCAGTTATCTCCCAGTGGCCTCCAGTAGTGCACATGTACACCAATACTCGATACAAAGTTCAATTCAATCACTCCCAGTTATTTTTGTCAAAGTTTAGTTTACTCCAACACATGTATCAGTCTAGTTTTATTGCTAGTAGTAGTTTTGAGTTGTTTAATTGCAAGACTTTTTTAGATTAAGGAATAATGAGTGGTCTTTTATGTGTGATAAGAACCACTCCATTTTTATTAATTATATATCAAAGTATATCTTAATATAATCCAGTAGTGTTTTAGTTAATTTAATAAGTTGTTTTACAACTGATGTTGTAGAGTTAAGCCTCAGTTCCAGATAAATGAGAACCTCTACAATTTTGATAAATATCCAATTTTTGTATGCTTTGAGGGTTAGGTTTTTGGAAAGAATATCAATACATCAGACTAGTTGAACCTCTTCTATGCATGGATTAAATCTCTCTACCTGGTTAATATACTCTTTATGACAATGTGTTTGTGTCCAAATCTACATATGTTTTTATTCTTATCTTGAATGCGGTTTTTTATTTGTGAAAAGTGCATTTCATTTCCTTCAACTATTTTATAACTTGTCTTTACTAATATGAAACCTATAAAAAAAAATCTTTAGTGAATATTTTCTTCTATTGCAACCTATGGGAGTAATTGTGTTTTTGATACATGTTTAATGTCTTGAAATAATATTTTAAGTATTAAACTTCTTGCATCAGATTATTCATTGAATGGTTTGTTGTTTCCCTGTGTTCTATCCTCTTTTATCTCACTTGTCTATCATTTGTGTGCCATAGGCCAAGGAGAAACCTCCTCCATATCAGTTTTCCAACCCAACCATGTTACTGTCTTGGTAAACCAACCCTCCAACTGACCAAAAAAATCAAATAACCAAAAAACCAACCATTCCAACACTTGAGGTGGCCTAGCTCTTCCCTTTAGCAGTCAGGGGCATACTTTAGGACCGACACTTACCTTTCCAATTGGTTTCTCTGGCACAATGCGATCTCCTACATGAGGTGCATATGATGTTGTTTCTCCCCAATTATGTCCAAGTACCTCTTATATTTCCCTCTGATATGTATCCTTTTATTGTTGAGGATCAAAGGTTGACATAGGCATGACTAAATTCCTTACCCATTGATCTTTCTACTTCCCTCCATTCTTCATATTATCTCTTGTTCTATCT
Organism: Picea mariana; assembly: GCA_032191745.1. NCBI lineage: Eukaryota > Viridiplantae > Streptophyta > Pinopsida > Pinales > Pinaceae > Picea > Picea mariana. Next base: position 9,502 of record JASDQU011026875.1, on the reverse strand, counting down.
CCTCCACATGTAACAACTACTATTCTTGGTCCTTCATTTTGTTTTTCAATTGATATTTTCTATACATTTTGATTTGGATTCTGGTTCTAGTTTCCTCTGGCTTGCCATTTCAAAACTAGTTGAATATAATTTTCTATCACATGGTCCAGTTGCTTTGCAATATGTACACATACATGGATTTGGGCAGTCACATGACAAGTGTCCTAGTTGATTACAGTTCTAACATATAATTGGTCCTCTTCCTCCTACCAAAATTCCCTCTTCCTCGACCTCTAACAAAAGTTTGCCTGTTTCTTGGATTAAAGCCTCTTTTATTATTATATTGTGGACCACCCCCTTCCGCTGAAACATTCTCCTCTTGAATCTTGTACATATCTGAAGTGCGCTCCCTTATCAAGTTGAATGTGCAAAAATCCTTCTCTTCATGTCCAACGGACTTGCAAAAATTGCAAAAAAAGTTCCTTGGTGTACTCTGATACTTCTGTAGTAATGGAAACAAAATTGGGTGATGTCCCCATTTCTTACATATCTCTCAATATCCCCCTAATGGAAGTGGATTCAATGGTCCAGTCACCAAATATTGCATGAATGTTGGGAATTCATTCTTGTGATGGTCTTTAGTCCTACACTTGGTACACCAGACTTGTTCTCATTTCTCTTTCTCTTTTGTAAGTTCTTCCAGTCGAATTGTCAATGAAACCAACTACGTCTGAACATGCACCATCCCTCCATTGTCTCCTATAGGTTATGATTCCAATTTCATTGCAATTTTCAGTGCCTTGGGCTGTGACACAACCTTTTTTTTAATCAATGGCCTACACATGTTTGGTATAAGTCCTACAATAAACCATTCTTGATGTTGTTTATCGAGGATATATAAATACATTCTACCCATCAGGTCCTTGAAACTTTGATCAAAATCCCATACTGACTCAATTGGTACCTTCTTAATCTCCTCCAGTTATGTAATGTAATGCGACTCAGACTTTGGCTTCTTGAACTCTTTCAACATTTCTTTCCTTATCTCTACCAAAGTCCTACCTTGTCCCATAGGCGTGGTACTCTACAATTTCATGTACTAGACTAATGCACAGACTCGAAATGTTGTGGCTAACTGTGAAATATTCACAACCTCATCCTGGACATTCTTTGTGGCCCAAATTGTCTCGAAAACAAACATATGTTGTTCTGGGTCTTTTGATCCAACTCCTTGGAAATTAGGTAGTCTAAGGGTGTTGTCTACCCCTGCCATGTTTCTTTGTGTAGTCCCTCTTCTTGGTGATTTTGTTTGAATTTGACTCCGTGCACTTCCATTGCTTTGATTGCTACTACTCTGTCCTCCCTAGCTAACTATAAGTTATTTTTATAATTATTCAACTATTATATCTGATTGTGGTGACACACATGGGGTTGTGGATTTGACACAGGACCTAGTCTGAGTAGGACTTAACAGTTCCTATATTACTGGACTGGATTGGAACTCCTCTTCTCCTTCTTCTATATGTGGTATCTCTACTATTTGGTTTATTGTGCAAGGTTCTTTCCCATCTGGCTCACTGCGTGACTCTCATTTCTCAGCCCCAATATTTCTCCTCTTGTACCTCCTTCCTCCATGAAATACTCAAAACTTTTCTTCATCCTTCTGGTGTACCTCCTTCATTCCTCTTCATCCTTAGTCCCTCCCTTCCTTCTTCATCGCTTCCTTCATTTTCTCCTATTCTCAAACTATCCTATTTCCATCCCCCAGTTCCCCTATGTGTGTGAAGCCCCTTAGTAGTCATATTTCATTTTCATCATGAACTTGTCACACAACATATTTATCCATGTACCCAATGATTTCATGAACCTTCCACGTGGACCTTAAAAAAAATCCCTTTTTGTGACACTGTATGATTGCGTAAAATCTACTGCAAACTCTATAATGTATCCTCCTAGTATATTATCCAACCAAAAATCAACTGCACGAGTAGTTGGGTTACTTACAAAATTTAGCTGTATTACCAACTTAGGAGTCCAATTTCTTGACGTTGTAGTTCTATACCTTCTAGTGTTCTCCACTAATATTTCTATCCACTCAGTTAGAATAATTGGAAACTCAAGCAAACTCATCCAAGGGTTTCTGTTTTCTTTTTGAGCAAACTCTTGTTCCTTACTTTCCATCCATTCCGAGATCTATTTCTTAGTCAACCTCCAAAACATTCCCTCAATCACAAAGTCTGGGTCCCGAAAACAAAACCATTTGTTGGTGCTACACGTAGTTGTAAGACCCTAGGTTAAAGTTATATTTGACCAACAAAACCCTTCAGATACCAACCCTTTCGGCATCACCTGCATGTGTAGATGAAGTCTCACCTCGGGTATGTATTGGGACTACAAGGATGATGTTTCTACAGTAGCGAGGGAATGGAAGGTGTCCATTCTGTTATCACTTGGAACTGACAGGGGTAGCATGCAAGTAAATCCTGAGATAACCTCAAACCACTTTGGATTGGAAATCTGCCATTTCGAACTCGAGAGGGATCTCTCAAAAAGAAAACAACTGATGATATTCAATAAGTACAAAATAGATGACAGATTTGTGGGTTTCAAGAAGATTTAGATTTTAGGTTTTGTGAGTTAGACAGGGGAAGTAGTCCATTGGTCATGGAGTCTAAATGTTCGTGTAAGTAATACAAGTGCTTGGTAATGGAAATCCAGTGAACAAAGGTAAGGTAGAAACTGTTTGCAGAGAGAGAGAGATTTATAAAGGTATGACAGTAGAATAAAGAGAAAACATGTTCATTACACAAAGAGCACTTAGCAATGAGTGAATTCTTCATATAAATATGTTGAATATGACTGCAAAAGACTGTTGGGACAGAGCATCAAATAAAGGGATGAATTTTGGACCTTCAGTTCTCTGCAAAGAGATAATCTATAACTACTCATGCAATAGAGCATCTAAGGATGAATTCCATAACACAACATAGCTCCACATAAAGAATACATTTAACAAAGAGAATGGAAAGATATGGAAACTAAAATAATAACATACTCATAAAAAATCATCACAGGAATATCTGTTGTAGATAAACAAAACTTATGCACTGTTATTAAATGGAAAATGAAAGCTACAGCCACACAGAGCACTACTCTCATGCTTCCCCCCTTTTTCTTATTGTTATCATTGGCTTTATAGCCTTTACATTGATAATTGAGATACTATGAATAAGGATTCAAAAATCTAATAATAGCCTATGATCAACTAATTACAAAATAATAGGATTTAGATCCTATCTTAAAGGAGTCAAACCCTTTTCAAAATCTGTGGTCTTCGACAGCTCTACATGATTGTTGGATGATGAAAATCCTCTTCTATAATCTCCAATGACAGCTGGGCCTTGAGTCACCCATCCTTAAACCGAAAAGGAGTCCTCCTTTGACTTTTCCTCCAATTTGCAAAACACAGTCCTGTTGGTAGCACAATATACTATGAAACATCCGTTCGTGCTACCAACTTCTTGTAAGATTCTTTTACACAGTCTTTGACCAAAATTCCCCAAAATTTGTTTGGATGTTTCCAACCTTGCTCCATTTCAACATATTCCAATAAGAAAAACTTGGGTTCATCCATTTGAAGGTAAGAAAAAATACTGAACTCCCTGAGACAACCATTCCATATCTAGTCACAAATTTTGAGCAAAAAGACTTTGACAGTCAACCTTCATGAAAATTCAAAACTGTAAAACAAGTATGAGGGCTTGTAATGATGCTTCACATATATCTTTCCATTGTATAGCCTCAAAAATTTCATAACCTAAACCTTCATAAGACTTTTGATGTTTGAGCTAGCAGGGACAACTGCAACCACAATTTTAATCGACACTATACAGAAAGTCCTCTCTCCTGGGTATACTGCACACAATTAATATTTCATGTAGGCTTCATAAGCATGAAATTAACAATACCTAAGTAATAAGGGTACCATACATCAAGAGAAATAAATCGAGTTAAATATACGAGTAAGAAAGGCAATCCAAACATTTCTAGAAATATAGGTAGGACCCTTTCCAGTGAAAACTGTGACTTGTATAAATCCTGTATCTTCATGTTCTTTATCTTCTCATGATAGATAAATATCCTATCCCTGTGATCCATCATAAATATCATATGGGAAATAAGGAGAAGGATAAATCCAAGATGAAAGTAAGCCTCCACCTTTGCCAAGTCATTGAAGTTGTTGTTGTTGTTGTTGCTGAGACTGCAAATTATTAATATATGGTTCAGCCCTATTCTGGAAGAAGAAGAGATCCAACATATTGAAGAGTGTCCCAAGGATGGTGTAAATAATCAACTCCTCGAGCAGCTAATCGATTGACTATTTTCAAAAATCCCGGCACTTGTTTTATAATGGTAAACATCGAACATCAATGCCTGAACCTGGTAGCCAAGAACAAAGCGACACATGCAATCACTCAGAAAGAACAACTAATTTGTATTCTTGTCATGTTGGTGAAACAAGACCCTCGATATTTTCAAAGTTGGCACCTGTATCATCGATCTGGAACTTATCTCTACGTTTTGTTTATTTGCTGAGTAGAATCCCACACGTATCGAGATTTAGAAGTTTATCAACTTGATATGCGCCCATGCCCATGACATATAATCGATGAGGCAAGAGGAGCATGGATTTTGGCGCTTGCGCTTTGGTGATTTGTGGCTTGACTCATGGTTTGGCTCATTGTTCAACTCGTGAATTGTCTTTGTGTGTCGACTTGTGAATTGGGCCTGTGGGCTCTTCCAAATTTTGAATAAATTCATAAGATCCGAGAGGCCTGAAGACTTAGGAATATGCAATTGATATATGGTATTAGCATAGTATTAGAAGAACACACACCCTTTTTTTTATTTGGTAAAAATTACAATTACAAATCTAAAAGGAAAAAACTAGAATTTTAGAAAAAGATAATAATTATTGTGTTTGGAATGCAGGTCAAGAAGGCATAGCCAAAGGATTTCTGGGAAAAATGACTCCTTAAAGCTATCAAGACTTGATGGGAAATTTAGAGGTCAATATATTGGCAAACACTCAAAGGGATTTGATAATTTCAACATAAATATGCTAAAAACGCTCTCAAAAATACCATTGCATTTTGGTCGCTAACACATTCTATTCATTCTTACTTATTAGTTCTGTAAACATAAGTTTGTATTTATCCTTCGTGAGTTACTTAGAGATTTCAGAGTCATGCTACCATTATATTCCATATTACAACATAACCCATTACTGTAAGAGTAATAAAAATTGTGTAATGATTATACATAAGAAAATTCTAATCTAATAAAAATCCAAATATAATCCATGAAAAATCATACAAAATATAGTTAACACAATATTTAACATGGTTCACCCAACTATGGGCTATGTTCACAATAGATGACTTCTTTATTATTCATTTGGTACTTTCTTTAGGCTTGTGCACTGCGCTTACAAAGATATCATGGTTATATTCTTCTCTCCTATCCTAGCCATTCTATAATGCAAGCCTCTCTCTCTCTACATCATCTATTAACATTCAAACATCAAATATCTCCCTTCCCATCCTATCCTATCTCCCTTCTTACATACAAAATATCTCGGAAGTTTGGAACAGACTCCACAATACTGCTTGATAATAACCACACAGAGGAACCACTATTCTCGAAACCCATTACATATTTAAACATATAATCCAGGGTTTAAAACCCTACTTTGTTCATCCCAAAACCCTATTACAGTGCATGAATACTCCAGTTAATTGGTTGTTCGGGCTTCTTTCACTTGCTTTTCTGTCTACATGCTACTTTTGCACTCTGATTGTTGTTCTTTCTACTTTTGTGCGTCCTTCTATTTATAGAATGTCATGTTGTCATCCTTCCTTTTCGCTTGCTTTCTTCTCCTACTTTCTTCTCTTCTTTAATTTTCTCTTTTTATGGTATACTTCTGGGTTCTTCTCAACTTCTCACTCCCAAATCTTCCTTCTTCTTCTACGCACCTATTCTACGCACTTCTTCTATACTTAGGATTTTTACCAAAATTGTATCCCAAAACTGCCTGTCCAACTAGCCCACTTGTCCTTATTCTTTTGTGCTTGAAGTGCATGTTGAATGGAGATGGATTTTTATTTCTTTTGTTCTATTTGTTCCTAATTTATTTTCATGATTGTTGAGACTTCCTCTTTCTAATATTTTCTGAATCACTTCTACAAAAAATTTCTATATGCCCAAAACTATTACAGTTATAACATATGATGTTATAGTTCAACAAAGGGGAAAATAAATTGTAATTTTTCCTTGATAATCCTTGGGTATCTCTGTTGTTGTTCCTCATATAACCGTCTCCTGCCTTTCTTCTACAATCTATTGCTTTATGACCAAAACCATTGCAAGAGTAAACATATCCAAAGAAAGAGTTTTGGTACCTGATTATGTGATTCCATATTGATGGGAGAGTCTTCCTGATTCTATCCTTCTATCAAACATACTGATCTTCATTCTGTCTATCTTCAACCTTCAATCCTTCTTTTCACTATACCCTATACTAGTCCTGTCAAATAGTGATATTTGACGATTTAGGATTTCATTCAAGGTTGTATATCTCTTTTCAAATTTCATGTTGGTGTGTGATCTTTCCAACTCACTTCATAGATAAACTATTTTTTATTCTATCCCACTGCAGATATCTTCTTTTTCTTTTAGATGGGCTTCTAAGAATGTTTCAATTTTCTTTCCTTCTTCTACTTGAACCTTTAGGATAGTCATTTTCTTCTCTATTTCTTCAATATCATGTTCCTCCTCTTTATATTTTTTCAATTCCTTTTTCTTCTTTCTATTCTTTTCTTTGAGACTATCTATTTATCCTAAGGCACTAATGAGTTATGCTTCAAGTTTTACTTCTCCATCAACTTCAAGATTGTCTTCTTCTATTTAATCCGTGTCTTCATTTTCTAAGAAATCTTTCTATGTTTCTAGACCCATAAACAAAATTTCTTCTATGTCACTGTCATTGTCATCTGAAGAGTTGTTTTTTTCATTGGTATATAAATTCTTCTTTTGTCTAGAGAAATTTCTTTTCTTTTCAGTATTTCCCTTCCTCTATCTTATGAGACTTGACTCTTCTTCTTCATTATTATTATTGTAATGGAATTCAGAAACAAAATTTCCTACTTTTCCATAGTTAAAACATACAAAGGGAATCTTACCTTTGTGTTTTCCTGATCCTCTTTTGAGCTTCCTGACAAAGTTGGTTTCTTCCTCATCTAATTCATTGTCTGATATGTCACTCATATTGTGTTCTTCAATATTTGTTTTCTTTGATTCCTTGAAGGTTGATTCCTTCTTTGTTGGATTATACTATTCTATCTCCAATTCATATGCAATGAGGATTCTGTTCAACTCATCCATTGTAATTTTTTTTATTTCTTTTAATTCTTCAATGGTAGATATCTTGGGATTAAATCTTGAGGGAAGTGTTCTAAGTATTTTTTTCACTGATGGTTTCATCAATCTATTCACCCAATCCTCTCAAATTTTTAGTTGGAAGTGGAGGTGGGATTGTTGGAGCCGTGTAATCATTTTCAATTGCACTCCATACTTCTAATCCAAGAGACATCATATAGGTTTGCATTCTTATGCTCCATAATGCATAATTTGATCCATCAAAAAATGAAGATTTTTTTGTAGAAAAACCTTTCTTATCCATGTGTGTTGTAGGGATTCACCTTCCAGTGGTTATACTAGTATTGAAGGAACATGCTTTGATACCAATTGTTGTCACACATACTTATACTAAGAGGGGGGTGAGTCAATATAGTACTAGTTTACTCTTCTTACAATCTTTATCTATTTATTATTTCACCAATCATAAATATTTAATGAGAAATTAATATTCAAACATATAATACACAATACACTGAGATTTAATGTGGAAACCTGAATGAGAGAAAACCACAAAAATTGTGTTTATAATATATTGTAGGCACCATCCTAATTTTACAATGCTTGTAGGCACCAACCTATAGGCCAAGACTCCAATATCCTCACTTGAAACCAACTTAGTTCTCCCTTTATGAACCAACCTACAAATTCTATATTCACAGGCACTAACCTACAAGAGACACCAATCCCATTAGCTGAGCACCAATTCAACTCTGTCTTTAGATACTAATTCAATGAAACATCAATCTCCTCAAGCTTTTGACAATACCATACTATCTCTTTACTTCAAGCTTTCACTTGCATAAGTATGTTTTTCTATATATTCTATCACATTTCTCAATCTGCATGGTTCCATAAGTTCCTTTTTCCTTTCACCTACCAATCTCCCTTATATGATATCATTATCATCCTTTCATTCTGCATGTATCCTCGAACCTCCAAGCCTTAGATCTTCTCTTCCATGATCCTTAATTTTGTCTTCACTCTTTAATCGCTTCTCACTTTCTCAATAGAACCGAATTCGAACATATTTATTTATACACTCTATACCTCCGTGAATTTGACCACATACATAATTATATCCATGGACTCGGCTCTATATCTTCTTAAAACTGGGCTATGACACTCCTTAGAAATTGTCCTTCAATTTCCTTTCATCACCCGCAATCTGCTTCTTTGGATAGAGCATGAAACCTAACGCTCATCATCCATACAACATTCCCTCAGATTAAATCTTGACCATCGATCTGATCTCCTTCATATCAATACCATCGAGACTTCAATATTCAATTATACTCCCTTAACATTTAGCCACCATCGGATAATTTATTTATTCGACCTTGACTATCGATTTTTTCTCTAACCACAGAAACATGCAACACGTCCTCATGGCTCATCATTCATTATATTAAACCAATATTAAATGTCAAACATCGATCCATGATCTCATTCCCCCAGATGTCAAGACTGTCAGGGTACCGAAACAATTAACACCACCTTGTCACTTAGTCATCATTTGATTTGGTCCTTGATTGAATATCCACTATTGATCTACTCACTACCCATACTTATAAAATTTCTCGAAGTCTCACTGCAGCTTCACAGGTCTTAGGCGTATCTCTTCATACCTCTGCAACCTCCATAATGCACATTCGCATTTCACCGCACTCATTTGTCTCCTACACTTAGACACATTTCCAAGCATTTCACCATGGGTCTATGAGAAATCATGATCCATATGATCTGTCTCCCTCTGGACCATTCGATATGTGACACGTGGCAATCTCTTGGACCATCCTATCTTCACCCTATGGGTTGTCCGATCTGTGACACGTAGCGATCACCTGGACTATCAAATCTCTCTCTCTCTGGATTGTCCGATCTATTCTCCATACTTAGTATTTTTTTGAACTCTCACCATGGGTTCTCGACATCTCGATTCTTCTCTTATTCTTGACTTCGTATATCCAACTAATCCACCATACTTAGTCATTTTTCAAGGTCTCACGACATCCGACCGATTTCCATAATTAGTCATTTTTCATTT
>JASDQU011026871.1:38312-50908 GCA_032191745.1 Picea mariana | reverse complement strand
TAGGTAATCATGATACCATAGAAAATCATTCTTCCATAAAACATTATCTAATGAATTGGGGGCCTCTTGTATTTGTTGAATGGTCTTGCATAATTCCTTATCTTGCTTCCATTATATCTTTACTTCTTCCACCCAATCATATTGCAGAATAGAAATACCATCTATTGAACCTTTTGTTTCTTCTTCTTCCCTTGAAAGGGCATCTTCCATAACATTATGTTTTTTTTTTTTTGTAAATAATTTCAAATTCATAACCTAGCATCTTTGTAATCCATTTTTTTGTTTCTCTTCTAAAGATAATATTTTCTCCAAGAAATACTTCAAAATATCATGAATTTATTTTACTTTGAAGTCTCTTCCTATTAGGTAAGGGCATCATTTCTTAACTACATGTAGTATGACCAAGATTTTTTTTTCATAATTGGGTTTGAGTGTGTTTATTCCTTTAAGCTGGTTGCTTTCAAATGTAAGGGGCCTTCATTTTTGCATTAAAATTGCACCAATGCCATGGCCTAAGGAATCACACTCAATAAAAAAATTTGTGAAGTCAAGTGAGGAAAGGAAATGAGTTGTACACATAGCCTCCTTAATTTTTTCAAAATCTTTGGTTTCTTAATGATTCAAAGAAAATGCTTCCTTCTTTAATAATGTTGTTAGAGGTACTACTGACCATAGTTCTTGACAAAATTGTGGTAATAACATGTCAATCCCAAGAATCATGTAAGTTTCATCAAGTTTTGAGAATTTTCCATTCCCTGATAGTTTTAATTTTGTTAGGGTCCACTTTTACACCTTCATGAGATACAATATGACATAAATTCCACCCCTTGAACCCCGAAGGAACACTTGAAAGGATTTGCATAAAGTTGTTTCTCTTGATTCAATAGTTGTAATACTCTGTCAACATGTTGTATATGTTATTCCCATGATTTGTTGTAGATTATTATTTCTTCAAAAAATACTATCACAAATTTTCTAAGGAAGGTTTTGAAAATAGAATTCATCAAGCTTTAAAATTTTGAAGGTGCATTAGTAAGTCCAAATGGCATAACCAAAAAATCATAATGAACTTGATGTGTTCCAAGAGTTGTTTTGGGAATGTCTTCCTGCCTCATTTTTATTTGATAATATCTCGAATGGAGATCCAACTTAGTAAAAAAAAATGCTCCATGCAATTCATCTAATAATTCATCAATCAGAGAAATAAGAAACTTACCTTTGATAGCCATTTTGTTGAGCTATCTATAATATGGAAACATATGCCTTGAACCATCCTTTTTTGTAACCATCACCTCTAGTGAAGAGAAATAACTTTGGATAGGTTGAATGGTGCCAAGCTCTAACATTTCTTGGATCATATGCTCAATCTCGTTGTTCTATGCATATGGATACCTGTAAGTCCTAATGTTAGGTGGTACACTTCCTAGTTGTAAATGAATAGGATGGTCATGATATCAAGCAGGTGAATACCCTTAGTAATTTCTCAAAATACCTTTGAATGATTTTTAATAACTATTTTGAGATCCAATGGAGCAGAGGATATAGATGTTTGAACATCTAGTGAGCACAATTGTGAAATTACACCATGGTGTCTCTTTTTTGTGTATTTTTTTTAATGTTTTTAGATATTATCACATTAGATATTTTTCTTTGGATACCTCTAAGCTCAATTTTCTTGCCTTCTGAGGAAAATCTCATGAAAAGATCTTGAAAATTAAGGGTCACTATTACCAATGATTGTAACCATTGGACCACTAATACAACATCAACACCACCCATTTGGATGGAAATCACGGGAATATCCAATAAATACTCCCCCATATTGAGGTTAATACTATGGCACTTCCCAGGAAAAATTATGGTACCTCCATATTTAATCATTACTTCAAACTCTAGTGATGAAAATATAAAGCAATTGAGATATTTTTCTAATTTGTAATTGATGAAGTTATGGGTAATGTTAACACTTGGTATTTTCCTTGGGCTGTATCAAGGAAACCCCAAGGTAACCATTTCAACCTACTTTAGATTGTATTTCCAACCTAATACAATCATAGAGGGCTTTCTCAATAGCCAAAGGCTTTCACACTCAAAGATATTCAATATTCACTCTTAGAAGGTCAGATTTCTAGTGGAAACAAATTTGTTTTTTTATAGAAGATGGTAAGACAAACATGACGGGGTACCATTGGGAAATGGAGTCTAATCTGAATATTAAAGGCTTGTAGTTTAAACTTAGCTAAATTCTACTAACAATCTCTGAGGCATATCAAGTATTATGCTCAGGAAATCTGGATAAAGAATGAATTTCTATTGTAGATTTAGACAATATAAACAAAGAGTGACCGTTGAAAACAGAGCACTAAAAGAAAGTGAATTCTGAAATCAGGGAATCATTTAACATAACATAATACAATCTATATGAAGAGGCATTTATATAATGAATCTTTTTCATGCATTCTTAGATCATATCAGGAAGAAGAACAAATTATGAAAGATGAAAAACATGTTGGACAATAACACTCTAATGAATCTCAAAAAAGTAGCAGAGAAACTCTTTCATTCACTTGCTAAAGGATAAGTATATCATCTCATCATACAAAAGCCTCTCTCCAAATGAGAGTCCTACCCTTCTCCAAGAGCTCTCTCCATTATTAAATAGAAAATAACATCCAAATATCCTTAGGAGGTCAAATCCGATCTCCTCCATTGTATTCTAAGCCATTGGAGATATGTGGCAACAATCAAAGAGACAAAAATCCAACAAACTACTAATTTTTAGGAAATTGTTGGAAGTCATAAATAAATTGTTTTCACCTCACTGCATGAGGTATTGATGGAGATAAAAATTAGGTGCAGGTGTACCATAACATATAACTTATCCTTTAGAATCAATTTGAACCCTCCTTGATAGGTGGCAACCTACCAACAAGGCGAATATCCAAACCGTAATCGCTAGAGGAAATTCCATAGCGCCATTGTAAAATAGTTCTGCACATTCGGTAGCACCACTTATATGTCAAATATATATCTAACCATAACACATTTTTCAAAACTGAGTGAGGTTTTTGTTATTTGTTATGTGATGAACAAAAACCTCCTCCAATTTTCAAAAATTCCTTCCCATTTGTTCATAGTCGAAGTTTTAAGTTAGTCGCTCAAAACTTGCAGAAGCGCCCTTGCAAAATAACTCAGCACATTTCGTAGAACCGATCCAAAACAGGCCTTCAGTTTTTGTAGTGTAGTTTTGGAAGAACATTTTTGTAGTGCAGTGTGGACACAAGAGACAAGTGAATGAATGGGCATTCAAGATTCTAAAGCAGAGTGTCTTGACCTTAGTATAGGTGAAATTCAGTTGGAAAATGGATATGGAGTCCGTGGAAGAAGGGATGGAGGTTTTGGCTTGTTACACATCGAAATTACTCACTTCGATAGTGTCACAAATGTTGTCATTACAAGTGTTGCAAGTGTTGCGTTTTTCTCACAAGTGTTGCAAGTGTCAGGAAAAGTATACTGCTACGATGCCTATGTCGTGCCTATAACGACATAAAGTGGACACTTGACACATGTCAAACACTTGATTTGGAAGAGGAGGAATGGTTAACTAGGCTTATGAACCTCTTTCCATCTGAAAGAACCACAAAAACTGAGTTTTTGGAGGAGAGCACTCCTCTATACCTCTCTCAGGAGTGATGGCACCCCCCTATAGACTATTAGGGAGTGTTATAACACTTCCTCTGCCATTTTGAAGGAGCGCTACTACTTTTAGGAGTGTTGGCGCCCCTATAAAGCATACTGGGGAGTGCTTTAATGCTCTGATGACTCTTTTGAGGGAGCATTGCTTATTCTGGGAAGCAACTGGTTTGTTGAGATGAATGAGGGGAGGATCCCTTCAATCCTTGAAGGCAGTTGGATTCAAATCCCTATTCAAGCCATGATCTTAGGGAATATCCCTAACTGAAGGAGGAAAATCCTCAACTCACCCCAATGATATCTAAAGTGGTTGAGCCTCTCCAAGGCTATATAATCAAGCTTTCTCATGGTGAAAAGGGTATCTGGATGGAGAATCATACCAAACTTATGATATCATAAGTGATATTTGGAGAAGGGATGAGAAACATGAAACCTATGATCTCATAGGAAACACATAGTGAAGTGGAGTCTAATCAACAAAGCTATCATCATTCCGATCATGGATCTTTTGAGCAAGGGTTAGGCAAGGAGAACTTGATGAAACTGCTACATTCCATCTATGGCTGTAAGTAACGTTTTGTCCTAATTAATGTAATATGCTTGGCCTGTTTCTTTCTAATTTGTGTTTGACATTACATGAATTTGTCTCTAAGTAGATAGGTCTACTTTGAACTAATCTCGATAGAATAGGAAGTGGTTGTACTTTGTTTGTCTACAGGGATTATCGAGGAGCTCAAGATTGGAGATTCAACTTGGAGCATGCAGGGACAAACACCGGTAAAATGTACGTCTTTCCTCCTTCCTCTTCATGAATTAGTTTGTGTAGACCTAAAAGGAATCCAGTGACCATGATAATCACTTTCTATCTTAGAGTTAAGAGTCTATCTCTTTGAGGAGATCTACTTGTCCACATGAAGATTTTCCTTCAACAAAAATTGGCAACTCCACTGGGGAAGAATCAAAACTTTCTTAGTTTTGTTTTTCCTCATAGACCTTGTATTACACTTTATTTTATTAGGCCTTGTTCACCCATTTATATATGATTGCACTTGCTGATTGAATCTTTAGTCCATCACATGCATCCTGATTGACAAAAAATTGACTGAGTTTTTGGTTTTTTTGACATTTTTTTGAGTTTTTTGAGCCTGGCGTCCTTGTACCCATGCTAACCCAGTGCCAACACTCCCTGGAGGCCTTAAAAAGAGATTTATAATGCTTTGGTGGCCCTTGCACCAGAGCACCAACCTCTCCTTGGCAAAAATACCTTCCAGAATTTTGTTTTCTGCAACTAAGTCTCTGTTTTTTGCCCTTGTCCATCTTCTTGATGCTTCATTACATCTTCCTAATGACATTTGACCCTCTGATTTCTGAGAAGTAGGCACTTTTTTGTTCATATTTGGTGAACTTCTCTCTTATTTTGATTATTTTCTCCTATTGAGAACTTGGAATCAATCCACTGCCTTTTTCTCTCTTGTCTGACTAAGCAGAAACTTTGGTGAAGGACATCAGAAGTCTACGAATCTTCTCATTTGTTTTTTTTTTTGAGATCATTGTTCTTGAACATCTCTCTTTTGTGCGAATTGTTTGATTTTGCTTTGTTATCTTTTGTTTTCTGTTTGCTTCTTGTTTCGATCACAGCAGGAGGGTGTGTGTTGTGTGTGCGAAAACTGATCATACTTGTCCGAATCTCCTTGATCTGAAAGGGTAGTTGGTAGGAGAAATTTTTTGCATTGAATTAATCATCATTCGCATACAAATGACAAATACACATGTTAGTGATTGGTTTGCATATTAGAAGGCATTTTTGAAAATGTTTTAGCATTGCATTGGATTCGATTGAGAACCAATTGATTGAGGACATTTCATATTAGTGTTTGAAAGTGAAAACGACTCTTTCTCTTTCCATTAAAATAGGAATTCATTAAAAAGAAATGATTGTTTATCATATTTCATGCATCTTTTTGGGAATTGAGTCCTCATTCCATCAGTTTCACTTTTGTGCACCCTTTGAGTAAAGAACAGCTGTAAAACGAACGCTAATTAAAAATTATCTAGAACATTTTTGTTTTTAGGATCTTCCACCAACAGTAGACTAGGGTTAGCACTTTGGATTAGGCTATGATTACAACTCTCCAAATTTTTCAAAACAAACATTAGCATCCTGAGCTAGGGAGAGTCAAATCCAATTGTCGTATTGTTTTTCTGGGATCCCCCTCTCACACAGGGGTTACGCACGAGGTCACATTCAGGAAAATTACGGAGATTATCCCTTCGTGGTTCAACTGTTTGTAGTGGTTAGATTGTATATTGGGGGTTTCTTGGAGGTATACCTACGATTATGTGTGGGAGACTCTCAGGTTGATTTCAGACTTGTTATCCTGCCCATACATTTCAGATCAGACTATCGACTATACCCACCCAAGGACTTACTGTGAATTGGTGTCTTTAGTTGCCATAATATTTAGGTACTTACACAAGGTGATGGTGAAGGGAAGTCTCACTGTACCTCGAACAGACATTGGTCAAACTCACTCGGGCTCCTTGGAGGGTAAATCCACAATTACTGAGTGGAAGATTGCACCAAGGTGAAAGTTTGTTAAGTAGGTCACCATTGTAACTATTCCACCATTTCCTAGCCCCTTCTTGAATTGATAACACGACGTTGGATTTCATCACCAACTAGTACGATCATCAAGAGAAGTTTTGTTTGCTTGGTTGATTCCTAGATTTTAATAGCGTATGTTGTTTCCTTTTGTTATTTGGCCCTAGATTTTCAGTGTGTTCTATTATTCTCCACAATTGATTCCGTAGATGATAAAGGTCTTCGCCAATGACGTAGGATGCAAGGGTTGCCTCCAGAAGGCTATCAAGACTTACCTCCTAACCATCCAGAAGACAACTATCATAGAGAGGTAGAAAATCAATCCGACACTGGAAGTGTTATTGCTCCTCCGTTAGATAACTTAGAAGGCGCTTTGGTCACGGTTGAAAATCCCACTACACCTGTGTCAGTAACTCCTCTCGAACCACTTTTGGTTCGTTTAGACTCCCTTGGGAACGTCATAGATGAAGAGATCACACGATTACCAGAGAGGATATTTACTAAAACATATATGGGATCCACAGAACCAATCTTTGGTGATGAGTATACGACTCCTGTTTGTCCTAGCACCGCAGTAGATACCAATCCCACACCTGCTTGTTCTATATGGAGGACTTCATCGAGATGCGATCTTTATGAACATTTCGAATCCTTTCGACAACCCTTTCATCCCCATGACCCTCCTAGTGAAACAGGACCATCTGGTCAAATCATGAATCACCCAGTCGATCAGGTTATTAACCCTACTGCTACACTATCACAAGTCCATCCTAATGTTGGAATCATCACCTCTACTCACCCCCAAAGCACTTCAATCTCTACCCCCTTTTCTACAAGCTTCTACTCTACAGCTCCACATGTTCCACATGATCGTGCTGGGACATCATCTCACCTGAGAACGTAGACCCTTGCTGGCCAAACACAACTGGTTGGAGGGCAACCACCATCCAATAAACCTTTTCCTCTTGGAGGAATACCTTTCCATGGTGGGCCTACCCCTCCCTGGGTACAACCCCCTTTTCATGCTCCTCCTGGAGGGCAACCTCCATTTTCCAGTCATAAATCCACCGCTAGCAGGGGGGCAACCCTCGTTTGCTGGAAACCCTTCACAATCCTGGGGAGTATCTTTAGGAGGCACTTTTACTCAACCCCACATTGGGGGGCACTTGTATAATAACCCACTAGGAGGAGTATCCAATCTTGTCCCTTCCGAAACATCTTACGGGCAATCTTATCCGGGCGGCATCCCAAACACCACCTGGAGTTCTCTGAGACCACAGTCTTATCCTCCTCATGGACCTCATGTGTATCTACCTCTGGGATGTACTCCTTACTATTCTCAAGGGCAACATGTTTGTCCTCCTCATGGGCAAGTAAATCACCCGGCTTATAATGCTCAGAACCCACCGGGTTATGCCAATGTTTCTCATCCACTATTGAATTCTTCTCATCCTGGCTAGCAACAACTCTATGTAGGAGGACCTATTGGTTACAACTATCCACCTAACCCAGTTTATGGTCCTACTGGTGTTCCTATTCCACACCAGTATCATTTTCACATTAACCGACAACTACCTTTCCTTACGACTCTGGATCTCCCATACTTGTCTCGGTTAACTAATGATCCTATTTCTCATTCACCGGTTTGGCCAGTCATTCCAGCTAAAATTCCTTTTGATATTCCAAAATTTGATGGAAACCTTGGCAAAGATCCAAACAACCATGTGATGACTTTCCATTTGTGGTGTTCATCAAACTCCCTCATGGATGATTCTATACGTTTGCGTCTTTTCCAGCGAACACTTACCAGTTCAGCAACAAAGTGGTATATTGAACTACCACGTGATTCTTTTCATGATTTCAATTCCCTTGCCATGTCTTTCCTCACACACTTTCAACTACCTATTCGCTATGAGACAGATACTGAACTCTTGACCTCCCTTCATCAAACTAACTCTGTGCATATCTCTGACCATATTCATGAGTGGAGGCGACGACGAAGGATGATCAAGAAAGTCATTCCTGACATACTATTGGCAGAATGGTTTACTAAATCACTGTTACCCCTGATCACTTGCATTGTCGCTATGGGTGGTGCAGTCACAGAGGAACAAGCCATTTCCCAGGATCAGTATTTAGATTTGGTTTATTCCCAATTTGGCACTTTGTATGATTTTCGTCTAAATGTTGCTTGAGCTAATACCGATCCTTCTAAGCCATCATCCTCATCTCATACGAATGGTGTTATCGGTTCCGTCAAAACTCAATATTTTTCCAAATCGACTACACCGTCCTCTACCTCCCCCCAAAATCAGATCTCTGAGGTGAATGCAGTTCAATCTTCCCCTTCACAACAGTCCGGAGGTAAGAAGAAGACAAAGAAAAAATAAAAAAATAACAATGAACAAACAAAAAATCAAGCTCAACCACCTGCTACCAAAAAGCAACCAAAACAGAAACTGAAATTCCTGTGTATCATTTGTGGTGACGATCACTACACTTGAGATTGTCCACTTCGCAATGAAGTGGCCAAAATTTTCCAAGGAAAGTCACAACCCGTTGTGCTTACTCAACCTTTTCCACAGCAACAATTCATGGTTGCTCAAACCCCCTCTCTGGGGGGCAGTTCTAGCGATCCTCATGATGAGGCCTCATCGAGTACACATATTTATATGTTTAATGGGATCAATTTGACCACTTGCTCTAAGACGTATGACACACTAGATAACCCTGACAAAGGAAAAGACACCAACAGTGCTGGTACTTTACCAGATCCATCATCGTCCTTCGTTAGTCTACCATTGGTTAATCCTCCGTCTGGACCAGCTCAGATTGAGAAACCCACGTTCAACTCTATCTTACGCCCTCCTAAGAGCACTATCCGAAAAGCTACCTTTAATCCTAGTTCACATGCCACCCATAACTACAACATTGTTGAAGATTTGGCTCAAGCACTGTGTGCTATGTCTGCGTTAGAAGTTCTACAACACTGCCCCAGTCAACATAGAACACTCTTGGCGCTGTTGATCCTGAGTCGTCCAATCAGATTATGTTTAACCTGGACAATTATGCATCTCGACTCTCCTACCAACTTGCTTTCCAAGTTGATGTTGTTTTTCACAATCAACAAATCCACCGAACTATTCTGGATGAGGGAGCCTCGACTTGTGTCATGTCTTTGGCGTGTTGGAAAGGTTTAAAATCACCAGCACTCAACAAATACCCAACAATGTTACGTGCCTTCGACGAGCGAGGTTTTCATCCCCATGGGCTTTTACAGTCCCTACCCATCCAATTGGGTGGAAAAACTGTTACTTTTGATGTCAAGGTGGTTGATGCTCCCCTCGATTACAACTTGTTACTTGGAAGAAGTTGGTTTTATTCTATGATTGTCATTGCCTCGTCGGTCTTTCGATGTGTACAATTTCCTCATCAGGGAAAAATTGTCACTGTTGATCAGTTGGATTTCTGCACGATCGATGCTCGTGTTCCCACTACCAACAATATTCCTTTCTTGGGATACCACAAGATCACGTATGAAAGCATTGGTCTTGGCTTACTGAAAGATTATAGCCTCATGGGTACCTTCCCTACACCACTTCCACCGACCACACATCATATTGACAATGTCGATATGATTTCAACTGTGGCTTACCAATCTTTGGAATAATTTGACTCTTGGATTGTACCTTGTCTATTGGAATTCAATGCACTAGGCGACACTGTGCCACTTAGTCCAGCCGAAACACCATACATTTCTATCCCATCTTCTTCTCCCTCGTCAAATGACCAACATCTATTGGCGCCTGACGTTTTCTCGAGGCAATCACGGTTGAGTTCCTTGTCATCTGCGATCGACTACATTTCCCTAACTTTTCCTTTGGATGAATCTATTCTGGAGATGCTTCGCATTGAAAAGTTACTTTGGGATAATAACCGTTACCGATCCTCTTTTCTTCCCCCTCGTGAAGAAATTTGGGCAGATATACCGTCTATCTCCCCTCCTGATGTCGATTTTCTATCGTCTCCCATGCTTTCAACTTCCGATGATTTGGATCCGGTAGTAGACATGGTGATTTATTTGATAGGAATATTGGAGCCTAATCTCCTTACTCCTATCACGAACCTTGACATGTGTTCCTTCCCAAGTGATTATCTTCCATCTAGCGAAGATCTCTTGGAAGCCAAGATCTAGCTTTTTCCCTTGACATGGTATCGTTCCAGAGCGTTATCCTCTCGGAAGCCATGATTAGGAAGAAACTATGAGCATAGTTTCTCTTCTCTGTGGAAAGCTCGTTAAAAAATGAAACAGAGGTCCTGAGCATAGTTCTTTTCCTGTGTCAAGCTCGTTAAAAAATGAAACAGTCACATCTCTTGAACCTTCTTTTCATCCACCCTTCTCCTTTTTCTCATCTGCTAGAGAAATTGGTGACAACCTCAATTTCGGTGAATGAATTGAAGCTTGGAGGGCATGTCTCTAGCCTTTGATGATCATTCTGGAGTTAAGCCACTAGCTTTCATGTTGGGGGCATACCAAGCTTAGTCTTTGTTCTTTCTCATGCTCGTAAATACTTGAGAATGCATCCAGGTAGACTTTTATCACTTTTTCGGATCTGTATGGATACACGAAAAAGGAACCCCCTGGAGTCTCCTTTAAGCTCTTTTAAGACTCTCTAAACATGAAAATATTGTCGAGTGATCTTGCTTCCTTTCCCACTCGTTAAAAGGTTTGAAAGGGCGTCTTTTGAGTGATAATTTATCTCTTTTTCGGCCTCGTGAGACTAAAATTATGAAAAAGGACAACACTGGAGTCATCTTTAAGTTCTTTTTAGACTCTCTAAAGATGAAAAGATTGTCGAGCGACATTGAATTATTTGAAGAAAACGTCTGTTGAGTGATAATTTATCTCTTTTTCGGTCTCATCAGACTACTTTATGAAAAAAGATCTGAGAGAGTTCTCTTTTAAGTGTTTTTCTAGACTCTATAATCATGAAAAACCTTCGAGTTTTCTGTCTTTGGACTCATTAAAACAAACATCGACAGGCCCATACGGGACTGAACTCTTACTTCTTCTAGTTCATTAAAAAGGAAGAGGAACTTACCGAAGGTAAGTTATATTGAGCTTGTGTTACCCTCCTCGAGCTCGTTAAATTAAAAAGAGGTACTCGTTTATCTAGATGGGGGAAAAAATTGAAAGAAGCAAGCCAAGCAACTTTTGAGAACATTACCAAGTAACTCCTAGATTCGCCCTTGAATAGGGCACGTTGTCTTTGCGCACATCTTAATCCGCTGAACCTCTACACTGAACCAATCCTATGATTTTTTCTTACTCCTTTCGGTGACCCGACGAAAGACACAGTATCCATTGCATCATCGTGTTTTGGTCCATGTCATGTTTCTGTTGTTGTGCCTTAGTGTTCAAGGGAAGTATTCGCCTCGAGAGTCAGCCATCACAAATATCTTGTCTCAATACCCATATCAGTCCATGCTCATTTGATCTACCAATTACGTCTCTGTGTCTGTTTCATGTCGTTAATGGGGGATACATCAAGGCCCTCCTTCGACGAGTCTATTCTTGTCGACTTCAAGACATTATCCAGGAACTAGACTTAGAAACCAATTAGTACTTTGGGACTTGCATGCCTCAATGGCAAGCCTCCTCACATTCGATAGTGGGTTTACATCATTGACCTCTGATCGGATGATTCCATGGATGTTCAACCTCAACTCATCCATTCACATTCGTTGGAATGTACTAGAGTACCTTGGGAATCATTGACATTAATGATGATTTCCCTCACGCTTGCTAACGGTTTACATCATTGACCGGTAATCAAGTGGTTTCTGCCATGTTTGACATCAGTACATCTATTCACATGGTTAGATTTGTACTACATCGGGATTGGTAAGAAGACCCTGGGTTGAGTGATCACACTGATATGTACTTTTCCCAGGTTGCGACGGAGTTTCTCTTGAACCATGACACATATACCATCACATAGATCCACTTTGTATTGGTCCTGGCTATGTCTTGTCATCTCGTAGATCCACTATGTATTCCTCGTGGCTATGATCAGTTCAGGTCATAAGAGTATAGATCCACACTGTATCCTTGGTGGTTTTACCTTTTATCAATACAATTATGGATCCGCAGTGTATTTTATGGCGGCCATATCTTGCAAGTCTTGATCACCCAAGCATAGGTATGCCTGCCTTGGGTTTGAAACATGTCATAATATTTGTTGGATGTTTGTGTGCAGCTTTTGTCAGGTTCTCTGCATCTATACCCTTGCTTGAAAGT
>JASDQU011026871.1:9635-20760 GCA_032191745.1 Picea mariana | reverse complement strand
GGTTTGTAACATTGCAACTTTTGGGATTAAAGGATATTTCAGCTTTGAGTATTGTCTGCCAATGTTTTTTCTGCTACAACAAGTTTATCTTGTTTTCATTTATTCATTTACCTGCAAAGAAGAAAACCATTTTGTTAGTAAATTGCTCACATGGAAGCATTGGAAATTTTCTTTTACATGATCATCTTGCTTTTGCTGATTAGGATTATGAGCGTAAAGAATAATCTCAACTTACAAGAACTTGAATTCTTTTCAGTTTGTTGGTTTACAATAGTATAAGACTCCATGCCCATGGAACAACATGCTTATGTCCAGTCAAATATTTTAGGTGATAGGTAAGGCCTCTGGTCTACAAGTTCTTGGCAGATTACGGGAAGCGTGCCATCCCCCATGGAGCCAAATGTTAGCACATGAATTTGCAATATCATTTTTGGTCATTTCACAACGCCGATGAATTAGGAGTTTCCATAGCGCACCTTTGTCCTATGATCCTTTACCATAATTCATCATAATTAGTTGATTTCATATCTCCCATTGTTTTCCGTGCCCTTTTTTTAAAAAGGAATATGGATATTTTGTCATTTATGAGCTTGCTAATTGTTTATCAATTTGAAGTTTTCTCCAAAGCTCAGCACTCTTGAAATCACTAGCTTAGACAAGTTGCAGATTGTGCTACAGGATCGACTGTTAGAGTTGAATTGGAAGCTGAGTTGGATGTAGCAGTTCCATAGCTTGTTACATATCTTCCATCATCAGCCATGTTGAAGGAAAATCTTCCTGTAGACAAGTAGATCTCCTCAAAGAGCTAGAATCTTAACTCTAAGACAGGAAGTGCTTATCATGGTCACTAACTTCCTTTTAGGTCTACACAAACTAATTCATGAAGAGGAAGGAGGAAAGGCGTACCTTTTATCGGTGTTTGTTCCTTCACACTCGAAGTTGAATCTCCAATCTTGAGCTCCTCGATAAGCCCTGTAGACAAACAAAGTACAACCACTTCCTATTCTATCGAGATTAGTTCGAAGCAGACCTATCTACTTAGAGACAAATTCATGTAATGTCAAACACAAATTAGAAAGAAACAGGCCAAGCATATTACATTAATGAGGACAAAACGTTACTTACAGCCATATATGGAATGTAGCAGTTTTTTCAAGTTCTCCTTGCCTAACCCTTGCTCAAAATCTCCACGATTGGAATGACGATAACTTCGTTGATTAGCCTTCACTTCACTATGTTTTTCCTATGAGATCATAGGTTTCATGTTTCTCATCCCTTCTCCAAATATCACTTATGAGATCATAAGTTTGGTATGATTCTCCATCCAGATCCCCTTTTCACCATGAGAAAGCATGCTTATATAGCCTTGGAGAGGCTCAACCACTTGAGATATCATTGGGGTGAGTTGAGGATTTTCCTCCTTCAGTTAGGGATCTTCCCTAAGATCATGGCTTGAATAGGGATTTGAATCCAACTTCCTTCAGGGATTGAAGGGATCCTCCCCTCATTCATCTCAACAAACCAACTGCTGCCTAGAATAGGTAGTGCTCCCTCAAAAGGGTCATCAGAGCATTAAAGCACTCCCCAGTAGGCTTTAGGGGGGCATCAACACTCCCAAAAGTAGTAGCGCTCCTTCAAAATGGCAGAGGAAGTGTTATAACGCTCCCTAATAGTCTATAGGGGTGTGCCAACACTCCTGAGAGAGGTATAGGGGAGCGCTCTCCTCCAAAAACTTAGTTTTTGTGGTCTTTCAGATGGCAAGAGGTTCATAAGCCTAGTTAACCATTCCTCCTCTTCCAAATCAAGTGTTTGACATGTGTCAAGTGTCCTCTTTATGTCATTATAGGAATGACATAGGCATCATAGAAGTATACTTTTCCTGACACTTGCGACACTTGTGAGAAAAATGCGACACTTGCGACACTTGTAATGACGACACTTGCGACACTATCGAAGTGAGTAATTTCGATGTCTAACAGATTGCCCCCCAAAGTATGAAGTTAGAAGATGAGAACTGATAACTGAAATGCTTTGTAGACTTTCAAGCAAGGGTATAGACGCAGGGAACCTGACAAAAGATGCACACAAACATCCAAAAAATATTATGACATGTTTCAAACCCAAGGGAGGCATACCTATGCTTGGGTGATCAAGACTTGCAAGATATGGCCGCCATAAAATACACTGCGGATCCATAATTGTATTGATAAAAGGTACAACCACCAAGGATACAGTGTGGATCTATACTCTTATGACCTGAACTGATCGTAGCCACGAGGAATACATAGTGGATCTACAAGATGACAAGACATAGCCAGGACCAATACAAAGTGGATCTATGTGACAGTATATGTGTCATGGTTCAAGAGAAACTCCGTCGCAACCTGGGAAAAGTACATATCAGTGTGATCACTCAACCCAGGGTCTTCTTAATGATCCTGATGTAGTACAAATCTAACCATGTGAATAGATGTACTGATGTCAAACATGGCAGAAACCACTTGATTACTGGTCAATGATGTAAACCGTTAGCAAGCGCGAGGGAAATCATCATTAATGTCAATGATTCCCAAGGTACTCTAGTACATTCCAACGAATGTGAATGGATGAGCTGAGGTTGAACATCCATGGAATCATCTAATCAGAGGTCAATGATGTAAACCCACTGTCGAATGTGAGGAGGCTTGCCATTGAGGCATGCAAGTCCCAAAGTACTAATTGGTTTCTAAGTCTAGTTCCTGGATAATGTCTTGAAGTCGAGAGGAATAGACTCGTCGAAGGAGGGCCTTGATGTATCCCCCATTAACGACATGAAACAGACATAGAGATGTAATTGGTAGATCAAATGAGCATGGACTGACATGGGTATTGAGACAAGATATTTGTGATGGCTGACTCTCGAGGCGAATACTTCCCTTGAACACTAAGGCACAACAACAGAAACATGACATGGACCAAAACACGATGATGCAATGGATACTGTGTCTTTCGTCGGGTGACCCAAAGGAGTAAGAAAAACTCAGAGGATTGGTTCAGTGTAGAGGTTCAGCGGATTAAGATGTGCGCAGAGACAAAGTGCCCTATTCAAGGGTGACTCTAAGAGTTACTTGGTAATGTTCTCAAAAGTTGCTTGGCTTACTTCTTTCAATTTTTTCCCCCATCTAGATAGACGAGTACCTCTTTTTAATTTAACAAGCTCGAGGAGGGTAACACATGCTCAATATAACTTACCTTCGATAAGTTCCTCTTCCTTTTTAATGAAGTAGAAGAAGTAAGAGTTCAGTCCCGTATGGGCCTGTCGATGTTTGTTTTAATGAGTCCAAAGACAGAAAACTCGAAGGTTTTTCATGATTATAGAGTCTGAAAAAACACTTAAAAGAGAACTCTCTCAGTTACTTTTTCATAAAGTAGTCTGATGAGACCGAAAAAGAGATAAATTATCACTCAACAGACGTTTTCTTCAAATACTTCAAGGTCGCTCGACAATCTTTTTATCTTTAGAGAGTCCAAAAAGAACTTAAATATGACTCCAGTGTTGTCCTTTTTCATAATGTTAGTCTCACGAGGCCGAAAAAGAGATAAATTATCACTTGAAAGATTCCCTTTCAAAACTTTTAACGAGTGGGAAAGGAAGCAAGATCGCTCGACAATATTTTCATGTTTAGAGAGTCTTAAAAGAGCTTAAAGGAGACTCCAGGGGGTTCCTTTTTCGTGTATCCATACAGATCTGAAAAAGTGATAAAAGTCTACCTGGATGCATTCTCAAGTATTTGCGAGCATGAGAAAGAACAGAGACTAAGCTCGATATGCCCCCAACATGAAAGCTAGTGGCTTAACTCCAGAATGATCATCAAAGGCTAGAGACATGCCCTCCAAGCTTCAATTCATTCATCGAAATTGAGGTTGTCACCAATTTCTCTAGAAGATGAGAAAAAGGAGAAGGGTGGATGAAAAGAAGGTTCAAGAGATGTGATTGTTTCATTTTTTAACGAGCTTGACACAGGAAAAGAACTATGCTCAGGACCTCTGTTTCATTTTTTAACGAGCTTGCCACAGAGAAGAGAAACTATGCTCATAGTTTCTTCCTAATCATGGCTTCCGAGAGGATAACGCTCTGGAACGATACCATGTCAAGGGAAAAAACTAGATCATGGCTTCTAAGAGATCTTCGCTAGATGGAAGATAATCACTTGGGAAGGAACACATGTCGAGGGTCGTGATAGGAGTAAGGATATTAGGCTCCAATATTCCTATCGAATAAATCAACATGTCTACTACTGGATCCAAATCATCGGAAGTTGAAATCATGGGAGACGATAGAAAATCGACATCAGGAGGGGAGATAGACTGTATATCTGCCTGAATTTCTTCACGAGGGGGAAGAAAAGAGGATCGGTAACGGTTATTATCCCAAATTAACTTGTCAATGCGAAGCATCTCCAGAATAGATTCATTCGAAGGAAAAGTTAGGGAAATGTAGTCAATCGCAGATGACAAGGAACTCAACTGTGATTGCCTCGAGAAAACATCAGGCGCCAATAGATGTTGGTCATTTGATGAGGGAGAAGCAGATGGGATAGAAATGTATGGTGTTTCGGCTGGACTAAGTGGCACAGTGTCACCTAGTGCATTGAATTCCAATAGACAAGGTACAATCCAAGAGTCAAATTATTCCAAAGATTGATAAGCCACAGTTGAAATCATATCGACAGTGGCAATATGATGTGTGGTCGGTGGAAGTGGTGTAGGGAAGGTACCCATGAGGCTAGAATCTTTCAGTAAGCCAAGACCAATGCTTTCATATGTGATCTTGTGGTATCCCAAGAAAGGAATATTGTTGGTAGTGGGAACGCGAGCATCGATCGTGCAGAAATCCAACTGATCAACAGTGACAATTTTTCCCTGATGAGAAAATTGTACACATCGAAAGACTGACGAGGCAATGACAATCATAGCATAAAACCAACTTCTTCCAAGTAACAAGTTGTAATCGAGGGGAGCATCAACCACCTTGACATCAAAAGTAACAGTTTTTCCACCCAATTGGATGGGCAGGGACTGTAAAAGCCCATGGGGATGAAAACCTCGCCCGTCGAAGGCACGTAACATTGTTGGGTATTTGTTGAGTGCTGGTGATTTTAAACATTTCCAACATGCCAAAGACATGACACAAGTCGAGGCTCCCTCATCCAGAATAGTTCGGTGGATTTGTTGATTGTGAACAACAACATCAACTTGGAAAGCAAGTTGGTAGGAGAGTCGAGATGCATAATTGTTCAGGTTAAACATGATCTTATTGGACGACTTAGGATCAACAGCGCCAAGAGCATTCTATATTGACTGGGGCAGTGTTGTAGAACTTCTAACGCAGACATAGCATACAGTGCTTGAGCCAAATCTTCAACAATGTTGTAGTTATGGGTGGCACATGAACTAGGATTAAAGGTAGCTTTTCGGATAGTGCTCTTAGGAGGGCGTAAGATAGAGTCGAACGTGGGTTTCTCAATCTGAGCTGGTCCAGATGGAGGATTAACCGATGGCAGACTGACGAAGGATGATGATGGATCCGGTAAAGTACCAGCACTGTTGGTGTCTTTTCCTTTGTCAGGGTTACCTGGTGTGTCATACGTCTTAGAGAAAGTGGTCAAATTGATCCCATTAAACATATAAATATGTGCACTCGATGAGGCCTCATCATGAGGATCGCTAGAACTTCCCCCCAGAGAGGGGGTTTGAGCAACCATGAATTGTTGCTGTGGAAAAGGTTGAGTAAGCACAACGGGTTGTGAATTCCCTTGGAAAATTTTGGCCACTTCATTGCGAAGTGGACAATCTCAAGTGTAGTGATCATCACCACAAATGATACACGGGAGTTTCAGTTTCTATTGTGGTTGCTTTTTGGTAGCAGGTGGTTGAGCTTGATTTTTTGTTTGTTCATTGTTATTTTTTTATTTTTTCTTTGTCTTCTTCTTACCTCCGGACTGTTGTGAAGGGGAAGATTGAACTGCATTCACCTCAGAGATCTGATTTTGGGGGGAGGTAGAGGACGGTGTAGTCGATTTGGAAAAATATTGAGTTTTGACGGAACCGATAACACCATTCGTATGAGATGAGGATGATGGCTTAGAAGGATCGGTATTAGCTCAAGCAACATTCGGAAGAAAATCATACAAAGTGCCAGATTGGGAATAAACCAAATCTAAATACTAAGCCCGGGAAATGACTTGTTCCTCTATGACTGCACCACCCATAGCGACAACGCAAGCGATCAGGGGTAACAGTGATTTAGTAAACCATTCTGCCAATAGTATGTCAGGAATGACTGCCTTGATCATCCTTCATCGTCGCCTCCACTCATGAATATGGTCAAAGATATGCACAGAGTTAGTTTGATGAAGGGAGGTCAAGAGTTTAGTATTTGTCTCGTATCGAATAGGCAGTTGAAAGTGTGTGAGGAAAGACATGGCAAGGGAATTGAAATCATGAAAAGAATCACGTGGTAGTTCAATATACCACTTTGTTGCTGAACTGGTAAGTGTTCGCTGGAAAAGACGCAAACGTATAGAATCATCCATGAGGGAGTTTGATGAACACCACAAATGGAAATTCATCACATGGTTGTTTGGATCTTCGCCAAGGTTTCCATCAAATTTTGGAATATCAAAAGGAATTTTAGCTGGAATGACTGGCCAAACCGGTGAATGAGAAATAGGATCATTAGTTAACCGAGACAAGTCTGGGAGATCCAGAGTCATAAGGAAAGGTAGTTGTCGGTTAATGTGAAAATGATACTGGTGCGGCATAGGAACACCAGTAGGACCATAAATTGGGTTAGGTGGATAGTTGTAACCAATAGGTCCTCCTACATACGGTTGTTGCTAGCTAGGATGAGAAGAATTCAACAGTGGATGAGAAACATTGGCATAACCCGGTGGGTTCTGAGCATTATAAGCCGGGTGATTTATTTTCCCATGAGGAGGACAAACATGTTGCCCTTGAGAATAGTAAGGAGTACATCCCAGAGGCAGATACACATGAGGTCCATGAGGAGGATAATATTGTGGTCTCGGAGAACTCCAGGTGGTGTTTGGGATGCCACCCGGATAAGATTGCCCATAAGATGTTCCGGAAGGGACAAGATTGGATACTCCTCCTAGTGGGTTATTATACAAGTGCCCCCCAATGTGGGGTTGAGTAAAAGTTCCTCCTGAAGATACTCCCAAGGATTGTGAAGGGTTTCCAGCAAATGAGGGTTGCCCCCCTACCAGCGGTGGATTTATGACTGGAAAATGGAGGTTTCCCTCCAGGAGGAGCATGAAAAGGGGGTTGTCCCCAGGGAGGGGTAGGCCCACCATGGAAAGGTATTCCTCCAAGAGGAAAAGGTTTATTGGATGGTGGTTGCCCTCCAATCGGTTGTGTTTGGCTAGCAAGGGTCTGCGTACTCAGGTGAGATGATGTCCCAGCAGGATCATGTGGAACATGTGGAGCTGTAGAGTAGAAGCTTGTAGAAAAGGGGGTAGAGATTGAAGTTCTTTGGGGGTGAGTAGAGGTGATGAGTCCAACATTAGGATGGACTTGTGCTAGTGTAGCAGTAGGGTTAATAACCTGATCGACTGGGTGATTCATGGTTTGACTAGATGGTCTCGTTTCACTAGGAGGGTCATGGGGATGAAAGGGTTGTCGAAAGGATTTGAAATGTTCATAAAGATCGCATCCTGGTGAAGTCCTCCATATAGAACAAGCAGGTGTGGGATTGGTATCTACTGCGGTGCTAGGACAAATAGGAGTCGTATACTCGTCACCAAAGATTGGTTCTGTGGATCCCATATATGTTTCAGTAAATATCCTCTCTGGTAATCGTGGGATTTCTTCATCTATGACGTTCCCAAGGGAGTCTAAACGAACCAAAAGTGGTTCGATAGGAGTTACCGACACAGGTGTAGTGGGATTTTCAACCGTGACCAAAGCACCTTCTAAGTTATCTAACGGAGGAGCAATAACACTTCCAGTGTCGAATTGATTTTCTACCTGTCTATGATAGTTGTCTTCTGGCTGGTTAGGAGGTAAGGCTTGATAGCCTTCTAGAGGCAACCCTTGCATCCTACATCATTGGCGAAGACCTTTATCGTCTACAGGATCAATTGTGGAGAATAACAGAAAACACTGAAAATCTAGGGCCAAATAACAAAAGGAAACAACATACGCTAATAAAATCTAGGAATCAACCAAGCAAACAAAACTTCTCTCAATGATCGTACTAGTTGGTGATGAAATCCAACGTCGTGTTATCAATTCAAGAAGGGGCTAGGAAATGGTGGAACAGTTACAATGGTGACCTACTTAACAGACTTTCACCTTGGTGCAATCTTCCACACAGTAATTGTGGATTTACCCTCCAAGGAGCCCTAGTGAGTTTGACCAATGTTTGTTCGAGGTACAGTGAGACTTCCCTTCACCGTCACCTTGTGTAAGTACCTAAATATTATGGCAACTAAAGACACCAATTCACAGTGAGTCCTTGGGTGGGTATAGTCGATAATCTGATCTGAACTGTATGGGCAGGATAACAACTCTGAAATCAACCTGAGAGGCTCCCACACATAATCATAGGTATACCTCCAAGAAACCCCCAATATATGATCTGACCACTACAAACAGTTGAACCACGAAGGGATAATCTCCATATTTTGCCCGAATGTGACCTCGTGCGTAACCCCTGTGTGAGAGGCGGATCCCAGAAAAACAATATGACAATTGGATTTGACTCTCCCTAGCTCAATATGCTAATGTTTGTTTTGAAAAAATTGGAGAGTTGTACTCATAGCCTAATCCAAAGTGCTAACCCTAGTCTACTATTGGTGGAAGATCCTAAAAACAAAAATGTTCTAGATAATTTTTAATTAGCGTTCATTTTACAGCTGTTCTTTACTCAAAGGGTGCACAAAAGTGAAACTGATGGAATGAGGACTCAATTCCCAAAAAGATGCATGAAATATGATAAGCAATCATTTCTTTTCAATGAACGCCTATTTTAAGGGAAAGAGAAAGAGTCGTTTTCACTTTCAAACACTAATATGAAATGTCCTCAATCAATTGGTTCTTAATCGAATCCAATGAAATGCTATTTAAAATTTTCAAAAATGTCTTCTAATATGAAAACCAATCACTAACATGTGTCTTTCTCATTTGTATGCGAATGATGATTAATTCAATGCAAAAAATTTCTCCTACCAACTACCCTTTCAGATCAAGGAGATTCGGACAAGTATGATCAGTTTTCGCACACACAACACACACCCTCCTGCTGTGATCGAAACAAGAAGCAAACAGAAAACAAAAGATAACAAAGAAAAATCAAACAATTCACACAAAACATAGATGTTCAAGAACAATGATCTCAAAAAAAAAAAACAAATGAGAAGATTCGTAGACTTCTGATGTCCTTCACCAAAGTTTCTGCTCAGTCAGACAAGAGAGAAAAAGGCAATGGATTGATTCCAAGTTCTCAACAGGAGAAAAGAATCAAAATAAGAGAGAAGGTCACCAAATATGAACAAAAAAGTGCCTACTTCTCAGAAATCAGAGGGTCAAATGTCATTAGGAAGATGTAATGAAGCATCAAGAAGATGGACAAGGGAAAAAAACAGAGACTTAGTTGCAGAAAACAAAATTCTGGAAGGTATTTTTGCCAAGGAGAGGATGGTGCTCTGGTGTAAGGGCCACCAAGGCATTATAAAGCTCTTTTTAAGGCCTCCAGGGAGTGTTGGCGCTAGGTTAGCATGGGTACAAGGGCTCCAGGCTCAAAAAACTCAAAAAAATGTCAAAAAAACCAAAAACTCAGTCAATTTTTTGTCAATCAGGATGCATGTGATGGACTAAGGATTCAATAAGCAAGTGCAATAATATATAAAGGGGTTAACAAGGCCTAATAAAATAAAGGGTAATACAAGGTCTATGAGGAAAAATAAAACTAAGAAAGTTCTGATTCTTCCCTAGTGGACTTGCCAATTTCTGTTGAAGGAAAATCTTCCTGTGGATAGGTAGATCTCCTCAAAGAGATAGACTCTTAACTCTAAGATAGAAAGTGATTATCATGGTCACTGAATTCCTTTTAGGTCTACACAAACTAATTCATGAAGATGAAGGAGGAAAGACGTACCTTTTACCGGTGTTTGTCCCTGCATGCTCCAAGTTGAATCTCCAATCTTGAGCTCCTCGATAATCCCTGTAGACAAACAAAGTACAACCACTTCCTATTCTATCGATATTAGTTCAAAGTAGACCTATCTACTTAGAGACAAATTCATGTAATGTCAAACACAAATTAGAAAGAAATAGGCCAAGCATATTACATTAATTAGGACAAAACGTTACTTACAGCCATAGATGGAATGTAGCAGTTTCATCAAGTTCTCCTTGCCTAACCCTTGCTCAAAATATCCATGATTGGAATGATGATAGCTTTGTTGATTAGCCTCCACTTCACTATGTGTTTCCTATGAGATCATAGGTTTCATGTTTCTCATCCCTTCTCCAAATATCACTTATGATATCATAAGTTTGGTATGATTCTCCATCCAAATACCCTTTTCACCATGAGAAATCTTACTTATATAGCCTTGGAGAGGCTCAACCACTTTAGATATCATTGGGGTGAGTTGAGGATTTTCCTCCTTCAGTTAGGGATATTCCCTAAGATCATGGCTTGAATAGGGATTTGAATCCAACTGCCTTCAAGGATTGAAGGGATCCTCCCCTCATTCATCTCAACAAACCAGTTGCTTCCCAGAATAAGAAATACTCCCTCAAAAGGGTCATCAGAGCATTAAAGCACTCCCCAGTAGGCTTTAGGGGTGCGCCAACACTCCTAAAAGTAGTAGCGCTCCTTCAAAATGGCAGAGGAAGTGTTATAACGCTCCCTAATAGTCTATAGGGGGGCACCATCACTCTTGAGAGAGGTATAGGGGAGTGCTCTCCTCCAAAAACTTAGTTTTTGTGGTTCTTTCAGATGGCAAGAGGTTCATAAGCCTAGTTAACCATTCCTCCTCTTCCAAATCAAGTGTTTGACATGTGTCAAGTGTCCTCTTTATGTCGTTATAGGCACAACATAGGCATCATAGCAGTA
>JASDQU011026870.1:23153-35172 GCA_032191745.1 Picea mariana | reverse complement strand
ATGTTATTCCAAAAATTGTATAGATTCAAGGTTTATAGATGGTTATGGAAGTCTACTTTTGGCTTTCTGTTAATTTGTGACAACGGATTAAAAGAAATTGTAAATACTAAAATTTACCTATCTAAATATTTAGTGAAAATTTACATGTGTAAATATTTAGTGATGTTAGTTTACGCGACCGGTGGAAGTTTATATAACGGGTGGTAGCTTTCCTTGACACACCGTCAGGGTTTTACCAAGTAAATATTGCGTGTTATTTAAGTTATTGATTTGTCTATATTGTCATATTTCTTGCATTTAATTATTATTTCAGGCTCTAAATCCTAACAAGTGGTATCAAAGTGAAGGTTAAGGAGGCACTGGGATAAGAAAGAGGAAGAATTGGTCCGTAGAGTTGGAGTTGAAGTCTATCGAGGGCTTTTTGTTGGTCAATCATGCAAAGGAAGAACCACAAGGAGGGACGGAGGAGGCCGAGCAGTGAAGACAGAGAAAAGTAGAGGATCGTCGATGTCAAGGAAGGAAAGAACCACCGAGGCAGAGAAGATTGGATTTATGGGTCATTGTTCTTGGAGAGAAACTATTCATGGGTCACTGGTCCTTGAGAGAAACCACCGAGGAGGACCATACTTCGAAGGCCGCATAACCCTGCTTCGTGAGCCAGATCAATGAGCCATGTGAAGGTGGGTTGAGTATGTGAAGGTCGTAGGTTGAGTAGTATGCATAGACTAGCACCCTGCAAACTCAATGCAAGTATGAAATTTGTTTTTTTAGAAAAAAAATTACTTTTTTTTTAAGTCCCCGTTTTCGTTTATGAGAAAGAATATCAACAAGTTCGCCCATTTTGTTTATGAGGAAGAATATCAACAAGTCGTAAAATATATTTTGTAGGGAAATATATTTTAAAAAAATGTGTGGAATAATATATTTTTGAAAGGAAAATATATTTTGTTGAGAAATATAAATTTTTCAAAGAAGAATATATTTTGTTTTAAACCTTATTTAAGTGGGTGGAGTCTTTAAATTTTTTTATGGAAATTTGAATATTCATTGAGTTCGGAGGAAAAATATATATTTCAAATAGATATTTGGAGTGAAAAATCAAACTGACATTTGGAGAAGGAGCCTACGTGTAGAGAACTAATGACAAAGAGGAGAAATGTTAAATTCGAGGTTGTAAAATTTAATGGTAATAATAACTTCGAATTATGGAAACTGAAAACGCGAGATTTGTTAGCAACGATAAGAGCAGTGATGATGGAGTCATCACTAAAGAGAAAAGAAAATTATTTACTTTGGAGCTATAAAATTATTTATTGCGTGTAAATGGGCATTTCGAGTTGTAAAATTATTTATTGCATATAAATGGGCATACGATCGTAAGACCTGGATAGACATTTATTGGGTCACCTATGAAAAGTCTAGACATAGATTTTAGTATATTAATGATGTGGGGGGGCATGTATGTTGGGTTAATATTGACTCGGTGAAGGAGTCAACGAGTTAAATCTGTTTTTTAGGTCAAAGCATGCGATTTTTTGAGTCCATGGTTTTTGGGAAGCTCGTGGTATTATGTCCATGGATTGCATGTAATGAAGCCTATAAAAGGCTTGGTGAACTCCATTGTAAATGGGCTTGGAGGTAACCGATGAAGGCTTACTTGGCCAGCTAGAACAAATTGGGTTAAGGGAATGTTCATGTCAAGGTGGAGCATTAAGACTCCATCTTAAGGTCCCTGGAGGTGAGCAACAAAGGTCCACTTGGGCTTGGCCAAATTTGGTTAAGGTTTCAAATGCAAATTTCAAGGTGGAGCATAAGGTGTTCAGGTTAGAAAGATTGGTCTGTAGAAAGGATAATGAGCTTTATAGTGAAATGAACATTAACAGGTCAATAAAGTGTTTGAGAGAATATAATGGAGGCAAGTTCATATTCGTGGAATTTCAAGGAAGACGAGATCGAAGTGACATGCTCAGTAATGCCAAGTTGTAGCAAGAGTTGTGGGTAGAAGTAGTTGTGTTATCTAATAAATCGGTCACCATCAGTTGCAAGAAACTGGAAGGTTCTGGAAGCAGTATGAATAGGTCATCTGGTGATTACTCAATTGTGAAATTATTTGGTTGCGATGCTTATGTTTTTTATCAACATTCTAAGTAGGACCCAGATCAAACAGGTATATCTTTATTGGTTATAGTGATGGTGTTGAGGGATGCAGATTGTGGGATCATATTGCCCACGTAATCATCATGGACAAAGATGCAATGTTTGATGAATCTTATTTTATAAAATCAAACATAGTAAAAGATGAAAGGTATGAAGCATGACTGGTAGTAGAAAGGTATTTGGAAGGTATCGATTTCCATGAAAGTTTCTCACCGGTTGTTAAGTTTGTTTATTTTCGTGTTGTGTTACCACTAATAGTGTTACTTGGTCTTTAGTTAGTGTAGCTAGATGTTAAAATTGTTTTACATGGAGTTTTGGATAAGGAGATATATATGGAACAACCAAAAAGGTTAGTTCAAGATCGCAACAGAAGATTTGTTTACAAACTCAGTGAAGTCATTGTATGGCTTGAAGCATGCTAAACAAATGGTATAAGAAGTTGATTCCTTCATGCTAAGCCAGTTTTTACAAGAAGTGAGTATAACTATTGTGTTTATAGTATATTCATTATCTTGGTATCATGTGTTATGCTTGTTGCAAACACAAGCATGTTTGAGATCAACAAGTTGGATTAGTTGGTTAGGACATTTGAAATGAAAGATTTAAGAGTATCGAAACAAATCTTGGGCATGAAAATACACAAAGACAGGAAATATGGTAAACTTTTGTTATCACAACATAAGTATGTGGTGAAGATACTCAAGAAATTCGATATGAATAATGTGAAACTGATAAACATCCATTTGGATTTCCATTGTAAGCTTTCTTCGAGTTTATGTCCTAGTAATGAAGAAGAAAAGGGTTATATGTCTTGTGTATTGTATGCTAGTAGAAAGTTTGATGTATGCGATGAAATGGTCAGTATTTCACATGTAGTTTGTGTTGTTAGTGGACACATGGCAAAACTTGGTGAAGGGCGTGGAAATGGGTGCTTCAATATCTTAGAAGCACATAAGCACAAGTATCACCTATAGTGGTTGCAGTGATTTAGTCTATGGTTATGATTCAAGAAATTTGGACAAGAGGAGACCTACCTCAGGTTATGTCTTGCAAGTATGCAAGGATCTATTGGGTAAGTTTGGACAAGTACATGATAAGGTGTTATGTGGTGGTTGAAGCATTGTGCATTTGACTAACGGTTCAACGTATCAAAATGAGACTATGCATCATTTTGTAAGACAAGTTATTGATGGAGGCAGAATGGTCCATACTGGAGCAAATCATGCAAACATGTTCACGTAACCAATACTATTAGAGAAGTTGCAGAGCCGTGATGGTGTTTGGCTTCTCCTGACTTGCAAAAGAGGTGATGAATGGGATTGGGCAAGGTATCAGGTACATTGTTGTTGAGGTGGAGATTGCTAAATTGTGTCAACAAATTAAAATAAATTGCAAATACTGAAATTTACCTATGTAAATATTTAGTGGTGTTGGTCTACGAGATGGGTGGAAGTTTATATAATGGGTGGTAGTTCTCGTAACTACGTAAATTGTTCCAAGATAGATATAAATCCATGAAACTCGAGAAATGTATTGTGGGTTGGGGGTAAGCCTAACTGTAATCATATCTTGAATAATAGAGAAACTGATACCTTGCCCCGTGGATGTTTCCTTGACACCGTGGATGTTTCCTTGACACATCGTCAAGGTTTTACCATGTAAATCTCATGTGTTATTTGAGTTATTGATTTGTCTATATTGTCATATTTCTTGCATTTAATTATTGTTTCAGGCTCTAAATCCTAACACTTTTAAACCTAAAAGTAAACAATTTCATGCTATGCTTACACTCTTATGCCATCTCAAAGAAAAATTCAAACTTTCTTTATTTAAGCAAGCACATAATAAGAGTAACAATGAGTTCTAATTAATAGTTCCAAGCTTATTCATAGCTAACTACAACATAAAATTCATGTGTGTGTGTGTTTTTTCTTATTTCAATCTATCATAATTATATGTAGATAAGTTATTTTCAAATGAACACACGTGATGATCAATTAGTGTTTAGAAAAAAATATATTATTTGATCAAGAAAATATGTAAATCATCTCCATGTTTATGGTCATTCACCTCTTGTAATATATATAGACTTGGAATCACTCAACACTTCAAAAAAAATGGAAATAGCTTCTCAATACTGGAATATGGAATAAAAAATTCAATTAACTCTATTTCTACAAGAATTGAGAATGTTGACACTTTCACCTACAACAACAACAACACTTCTCACAAAACCATTGCATTGGCTTGTTATAAATTGTGTTTACTGAATAATTAAAAATTTATAATTCTTTCCCAATATAAATAATTTAGAGATTTTTCAATGTGTTCAATATTTAATTGAAACTAGAATAATGGCCATTTCCCTTTACAAATGGACGTTGTTTATCGTGATATAAAAAGGCCAATGTACTAAAAAGAAAAATAGATCCAAAACTTATAAATTAGTTAAACAACATCCAATAAATGATATCCATTGTATTATTAGTCCCTGCTGGAAGGCCAGGGGCAGGGACTATAGCGATGAGTTCATCGCTGACTTGATATTAGTTTAGGGTTGACTTAAATTTTTTTCAAAAATTATAATTTTTAACTTAGGAAGTTTGTATTCATATATTTTAAAATAAAAAATATATATATTTGTTATAATTTTATTGGCTCATAGGTTTGAAGTGTTATTGCCAGCTTCACTTCTTCCAATACTTTAATTAATGTTTAAATCACTTCTTCCAACTGCCACCCTTAACTCAAGTACTCACTCTCCTTTTCCATGTGATTTGAACTAATCAACCGGGTCCACGTTTCCAAAATCACATGGCTTGATTGTCATCAAGCTGATACGAATCTGCATGAGGTACGAGTTATGGGCTCAAGCTGCGTGCAGACTTGGGATCTGAAGGTTAACTACACCTGCAAGGGATGTGAGAAAACGTTCAAGAAAGATCTCYRGAAAATCGATGGTAAGAAACGTTGGGAATTTGACAGTTTACACAATTTGACAGTGCCAAGATTAAAATTGATTACAATTTGAGCGTGGAATTTGACAAWTTTTTAGCTATTTTGCATTTTCTTCCAGTAAGATCAGCCATTTTCYGCCTTGTTTCATAAAATTCACCGGGATGAGTTTAATTATGTTAAATCTTCTCAGATAGCTGAAATTCAAGTTACGAACTTGCAAAAGACATCAACTATTTTTAGGACGAGAAAAAAATTGCARTTTTTTCCCAATTAGTTTATTACAGGCCGCTTCCCACCGCCAAATTTCAGGCCTTATGGAAACCCTAGACTTACTTTATCACTTCCCMTGATATGGTTTTAGTTCTTTAGCGAGGGTTTTGTATTTTCTTGGGCACAAGGGAGGCGGCCCAAGTTGCAGGAGCAGAGGAAGGCAAGAGAAGTTCGGCCTCCATGGTTTTGAAGTAAGTGGAYCCCATAATCTTGTTCATTTGAAGTAGCAATAATTGGTTGCATAATGTTCTAAACTAACCCATTATGGAGATTTTGCATGTTTACCTAGAGAATATAGATTAAGTAAAACTTGGTCTAGAATGCTATTTTAAGCATTACACTTTTCAATCAATCTGGTTTTTGGAATGATCCATTCTTTGCATGATCACGTCCTTCAGAAGCACCAAAATCTCAAAATTCATGGAAATTTTTTTATGGAGAGTTTGTTAGATCGACGAGACACGAGCCTTAATTAGAGCGTTTGCAAGATGGGTCATAACACCTTAGGAACATGCTGAAATTTCTCCAACCACCTATACAATGAGCGAAATGGTACGAAGGCTAAAACAATCCCAAAGTTTACTGAAATTCCATATAAAGTGTCAATGGTTTTGTAGGAATTCCCAACAGTGTTTTCTGGTTCTTCAGAAATGCAATGTCTTGTTCAAACATGTATTTCAGATTTTGCATTCTGGAGAAAATCTCAAGTAAAAGGAGAGTTGATAGCAACGTTTATGACTTTATATAGCCTAGAACTTCTATTTTAGAATGTTATAAACTTTTTTTTGTGTACTTTTCAATCGGGCATGACGCAAATTGTTCGTTTTCTATTCCCTGGTCGACACGATCACTAGTTTGCATTTGTAGTTGGGTATCTGTAAAAAAAATTTCAAACTTTCAGATAAGAGTTTTGGTGTTTGTAAAACGGTCAACGTTTCATATTTTTGCAAAAAAATTAGCGATTATAAGCCAGTATTTAGTTTGAGGGTGAAGTTCTGTGTAGATTTAGTATTGGTCACAGATGTACACGGTGGGAGAGACATTCCAATCATACTCTTTCTAAGGTTGTTTTATTGCCAGAAATGTTGATTTATGAAGGTTTTATTGGGAGATTTCTATTGATTTTTATTGTGTGGCCCTTTTTGTTTCTAAAGAATTTTTGTGGTATTCTCTTCACCTATTTTCATCTGCCTTATGATACCATATTTCAGCAGTTATAATGTATTATTTATTGTCGATGGTTTTTTTCCTTTTTTCCTATTTTCTTATTTCTTTTACTAGTCTAATTTTTTTTGGGTTTTTTCGTCTATTCTTTTCAGGAGATGTCTTTGGCACTCATGCATTATCATTGTTTCCTGATATACTTTTTGAGTTTTGTAGACCTAATTTGCACTTTTGGTGGAAATCTGTTCGTTGTGTAGTACTGGTATTACATAGTTACCCCTTTTCTAATAGACCATAAGATAAAATATATATGTTTTTCTTCTCAATTCAACCCTTTTTTTGATAGATAGCCTGTTCATCTCATACTTTTTCTTTCTTCCGTCTTTCTCCAATATTTGCAAGACAGAAATTTGTCACTTTAGCAGTGCAAAGATCTACCCTGGCAAGGGTATCAGGTTCATCTGATCAGATTCTCAGGTGGGTAGATATTTCTAAAACTTTGCATGCCAGTTTTTGTGAGTAAATCATTTGAGTAAATATTGCATGCTTCATTAAGTGGATTGAGGATATTTTGCAAACTCTGCATGGTGGATTAGGTATGCTTTGGAAGCTCTGTTTCTGCACATTGTTTTATGCTTACAATATTGTAGATAAACTATCTAGAGAATGCTAGAATTGAGTCCCACAAATAAGTGATGTGTATTGTCTATGTTAAAAACCTATATAGACAACATAATGTAAGTTTTTTGTATACAGAAGATTGTCTTCTTAAGCTTTTATGGTGAAACATCTAATAGTTTCAATTCTCAATTATTTTTCCTTGGAAATTCACAGGTATTCTTGTTTGCCAATTCCAAATGTA
Source organism: Picea mariana (assembly GCA_032191745.1). NCBI lineage: Eukaryota > Viridiplantae > Streptophyta > Pinopsida > Pinales > Pinaceae > Picea > Picea mariana. Next base: position 27,761 of record JASDQU011026870.1, on the reverse strand, counting down.
AGAGGTATTTCCATAATCACATGAAGCCATCCAAGCTTACCTGGACTGCAATGTACCAGAAACAACACAAGAAGGTGAACCGGTCAATTTTTATGGCTATATGTTGCAGATTATGTGTAGTGGGTTATGCATGTGCACTCATCGCTAGTTATTCCCATCACTAGGAAATTCATGTTGAGCAAGTAAAGAAGAGGAGACGTACAACAAACAAGCCTTATTCTAGGTCTATTGTCGATGCTTCTTTGGAAGTTATCCAAAAAAAGAGAACCGAGAAGACGAAAGTTAGAGCTACTACTCATGAAGTTGCTCTAAAGTATGACAAAAGCATTGTTTCCTGTGACAATTATATAAATGCCTTTCTGCTTAAAATTTCATGGATGAACAATTGCTGAATTTTATTGTGTTCATGAATCATCAACGTGTGAAATGCTTGTGTTTTCTTACTCAATAAGCTCCAATTCCCGATACAGTGTTTTCTTACTCAGTAAGCTCCAATTCCTTAACTATGAATTTAGCAAAATATGTACATTCAGAACATTTTATATGAAAAACACTGGCTATCAGCCACCGTAAAGTAGTAGCTTCTGGAACTGATAGACCTAGGTTGCTTAATAGCTAGTACAAAAATGCCTTCAAGGCTTACAAAACAACTACTTCAAAAGTCTGTGTAGAACTCGTTTCCGATCTGCATAGGAAATTTGGAAAACCAATCTAAACATCTTTCATTTCTGAACTGAGCCAACTTTTCAGAATTGCAATTGGAGTTGTTGTCAATGTCTTAATTGCAAAAACAATCTAAACAATTCCATTTCTGAACGGAGCCATTGTTGTCGTGGCTTGGAGTTGGTGTCGACGACTTTATTGCAAAACTAATCTAAACATCTTTTATTTCTAAACAAAGACAACTTTTTAGAATTGCAATTAGACGTCTTAATTGCAAAACCAATTTGAACATTTCAGAATTGCATTTGTAACAACAATTAATCCAGTAGAGGAAAAAGCCAAGGCAGTGCAAAATAAAACAATTGATTTAATCCATAGACAACTTTGTAAGCCTTCAAGTTGTGCCTTGTTGAGTTGTGACCATTATTGTCATGGCCTGGAGTTGGTGTCGATGTCTTAATTGCAAGTTTACTCCTATACGATAGTGTCTGCTTTAGCGTACTACTAGAAGGGTTATTAAACGTAGACCTACACAACCACGGATTAGTGTACGTATTTCTACAAATATTTATTAATGGTGTTCAATCTGTAAATGTAATCATGACACAACCACATATTAGTGTACGTATTTCTACAAATATTTATTAATTTGTATTAATGGTGTTCAATGTAAATATAATCATGACACAACCACAGATTAGTGTACTTATTTCTACAAATATTTATTAATGGTGTTCAATCGGAGTAGGCTAACTCTAGAGCAAATAGACTGCTTTTCAAGTAAACAAATGGGTTCGAGCACGATCAAAGTTCCATGCATTTCAAAACCTTACCCAGGAGTTTTGCCCCATTTTAAACCAACCCAGATGCTCAAAAAATCGACCGAAGTTTTGGATTGGCCAAACCGCACATGAAATAACATTGTTTCCCTCACAAACTGTAAGCTGGAAATTAAATATAAACAGATCCCACAAACTGCAAGTTGGAAATTAAATATAAACAGATCCCACAAACTCCAAGCTGGAAATTATATATAAACAGATCCCACAAACTGCAAGCTTTCACAAACTCTAGATAGCCCAAAAATCTTCATCTTAGCCCAAAAATCTTCATCAAAGTCATGGCAGACTGGAGACAATTTAGTATTCTAAATTGACTCAGATGATAGTAGGGCATCGACAACCACTACAAGGACCATTTCAGGGGCATTGCTACTTTGAACAAGGTCATGATAGACGGACCTATTATTGTCCTAACGATCACATGTTCGTTTTGCACGTTTTTCCATAGTTCTATGGTTAGCATCATTTTAATACGTCTATCCCTTTATATTTATTATATTTATATTATATTTATGAATATTATAGTTACATTCAACTTACTATTCATTATACATTTTGAATAACAAACAACCCTCAATTATTATCTTTTGATAAAAAATATTCATTACTTGTGCATTTAGTTATATTAAGTTTCATTGTTCAACATGTATTTCCCAACTAACTCGGCAGGGATGACGTTGCCATCCAACCCTTGTTATAAATTGTGTTTACTTAATAGTTTTAAATGTAAAAATCTTTCACATTATAAATAATTTAGAGATATTTCATTATGTTTAATATTTCACCTTACAACTTAAACATTAAATCAAATATTTATGATTTAACTTTTTAATTTTTCTTTTAATTTTTTTCATACAAGATTGAATGTTCCAAATTGGACTAGTCTATCACCATACCTCGAAATCTCAATGTAACATGCTCACATTGAGGGCCATGCAAAGCAGCGAATTCACAGAACCACCTATGCTACTAAACATATATAGTTGCTCGATGTACATTTGGTCTTGAACCTACAAATTCCCATAGTTTACAAATAGAGAAGGTTGGTGTGACCAACTAAGCTATAGGTCATGCCCCTTTAACCCTCCATGTATATCTAAAAGACTAACTATGTATTTTTCCCACCAAAGGTCACACAAGAATTGCTCCCTAACATAATTTAATTTATAAAGGGGTCAATGACTAACACTCTACATAGAGGATCGTGCAAGCTAATCAGTTTCCCTTTTCTTCTATTTTTCTTATGGGTTTCCATCCAACCAACACCTTGATTGGAAATTGTTGGAGTCTTAAATACTATTGATTGCTTTGCATCATCTAGCTTAATCAAACAGATTGGTTTCCTTTCCCAACCCAAGTTTCCTGAATCATGCATTTGCTTCAACCCTTTTGTTGAGAAGTGAAACAAGGAAACTTCTAGCGGTGGAGCTGACTCTATCTTTAGTCACTTTCATATCAATCTCTACCCAAACCCCCTCAATGGGTGGAGTGAGATCATTTGTAAAATCTTCGGGCTCAAGTTCTTTTGGATTCATAGATTTGTCCCAACATTTACCTTGAGAGATGCTTTCCTCCAAGAAAGAAGGTACCATGAACTTGCACTCAAAACAAATCCTACAACAAAAAGCAAAATGTTCATAATCCAAAAGTTGTGTCCAACAATGATTCTCATACTCTAACACAATTTAATCTAAGAGACCTTTGTTCAAATCTATGTAAATGCAGATTCACACACAAGTGGTAGTGGATCTCCTCCATGTTGTCATGCTTACATTGATAAACTTAACCAAGGTGTTACCAATGGACGTAAGGGATTTTTCACCCAGATATTTAGGAGGGAGACTAAACATTCTTACCCAAATTAGTAATTATGTATTGCAAGTTAAACTTGAAGCCAGGTTGACATGGATTTGTGATGACACACTCTTTGTCCATAAATCAAGTGTCCATACCAACAACATGTGCTTTGTCTTTGCCTAATGAAAATTTGAGGATAAAATAATCATTTCCACACAAGGGGGTGCCACAAACTCATCCAAAAGAGAACCTCAAGAATCAACAATCAACTTGTGTGGATTTTTTAAAGTTGGTCATAAGCCATTAGATCTACAAATCATCCCATGGAAGATAGTCATCTTCCTCAACCCATTCAAGTTTAAGCTTCAACAATGGAGCTAACATACCTTGTCCACAATGAAGAATGAAATAGGGACCTTCTCAGGATGAGAAGAACTAATTGGCACTAAGCCAATAACAAACTTAATGCTACTCAAGTATATTTTTTGACTTAATAATAAGTGTATCCTTAAATGAGATTGATTTACCTTGGTATCTCCTCCAAGGGAGAACCTTTTAAAGCATTAAAGGAGGAGGCCATTTGTTTTCTCTAAGAGCCTTCGTGAAAAATGGAGCAAAAGGTGCATGGTCAACCCCTTTTGGATGTTATAGTCAATGAGAGTACATCCCTCTTTGATATGAGCACAACACCAACAATTGAAATGATTCACACACAAGTGAACACGTAAGATACAAGTATGCACACAAAAAGAGAAGTGTTGATATTGTACACTCATTTGTATCATTGTATATATTGTACACAATTGTGGAGAGACTCATAAAAGTTGACCAATTTTCAAATAAGTTACAATAAAGTGATTGAGTAATCAATTTACACTAAGTCGCATAATAAACATAAAGTACAACAATAACACATGTTCAAACATGTTTAGTAGATTAATAAGTCTCATTAATTCCTCCCTTTAGAAAAGAAATCACCCCAATTTCTAATGGAGATGGTGAAGTTGTTGAAATGCTCATGGAGACAACCACTTTGCTTGAGCGGACAGGGTGCCTTTGTAGCCCACCAAGTAAGTGGTGATGTAATGTTTCCTAGTAGATCTGGTGGACACAAATAATAGTATCTTCATGAAGGGGAGGCTGCAAAACTAAATTTATGGCCTTTGGATGTGGATGGAATAGATCCCTCCAAGTGAGGTGTCTCATGCAACTTCAACTGACCAACATCCGCATCATGGAAGCCAACCCTAGGTGGGAGGTCCAACTTGAAGACTTTATGATACATTTGTTGTATCATGGTGTTAGG
>JASDQU011026869.1:15013-31966 GCA_032191745.1 Picea mariana | reverse complement strand
CTGCCGTGATTTTTCTGTCGCACTTTTTCTCCCGAACTTTTCCTGCCGCAATTTTCCTGCCGCACTTTTCCTGCCACACTTTTTCTGCTGCAATTTTTCTCTATCAATAATACCTGCACAAATAACCTTTCACAAAAATAGATATTCAATGATATTCAAGTGTGTTTAAAAGGAGAGAGCCTTGTCTCTTATTTATACTTTCATGTAGCATCCCAATTTCCTTATTTTAGGGAGTTCTCCATTAACTTTGTTATTTAAATAATTTATTTTGCAAACACTTTGACTGTTTGGGGCTTCTAGATGACTCATGAGGGCCCTCCAACTTCACATGGCCATAACTTTCTAACCGTGAGGAGTTATGTGACGTTCCACATACCACCAGAAATGGAATGACAAGTACTACCCATATAGGATATTTTCATTGACAGATTCACTGAACTTCATCTCATTATTCCACAATTAAGCATGGGTTCTCTAACCATACGTCTACGATAACTCAATCTGCAAAGCATTTTCCCATGAGGGCTTTCACCATAACGGGACCACTTTGGAGTTCATCCATTTGTACTTCTTATCAACCATGACAAGACAATAATAAGTCATCTTTACATCAAACAAACTTGGGTCCTGTTATCACACAAACTTGTTAGAGTCCTGTGGGTTTGTGGTTTCTACCTAAGTCTGTGTTTTGCCTAGTCTCTCTCCTTTCGCAGACCAATTCTTAAGCTTTTCCCCCTTCGGCTTGTAAAATCATTTTCGTTTGCCCCCCTCTGTGTTTGAAGTGCCCCGGTATCCCTGTTTTCCCATCCCCTATCCAGTCATCCAACTCTTTGTTTACACAGGCCACAGTTGATCCATAGGATCTTTTAATGACTATGGTTGAGTTTTAATTTTGCATGCGTTAATTAACCATTTGAGAAACTTAATGAAAGAATGAGGAAAGAAGAGGAATTATGACAACCATAAACACATATGCAGATCTGAAAGGAAATAATAGACAGCAAACCATAACATGAGGATTGATAATGGATTTTGGCACAACTTTGCCTACGTCTCCGGGCCTTTGTCTCTGTGGGGGAGGCTTCTTTATTTCTGTTCAAAAGATCAAAAGTACATCGCAGCAGTGCCAATTGGCTACAAGATTGATCTGGTCATGTTCTTCCAGATCTCTAGAACCTTGCAAAGAAAACAACATGCAAAACGAACATCCAGAGCTCCCAGAAATGACCCGCAAGCGTCTGCTCCTCAATAGCTTCCCTGCATAAAAATGGCTTTGGCTTGGCTTCCCTTCAGCATAACTCTGCTCTGACTGTCTTCCATGGCCTCAAATAGGCTTGGTTTATATAGATTTGAAGTTGGTTATCCATCCCCAACTTCCTCCCAAAATTTGGGCTCCAAAAATACCCAATATCTCCCCAAAATGGAGAAAATCTATTAAAAACAGGCATATAATCAATAAAAATCTCAACTATACAACAAAAACCCAAAATTTGTATAAAATTAGGGTGCAGCCCTTTTGGCGCGTGCTCCTGGTCATATGGGAGGTGGCCATGTGGCTGGGTGCTCCACTAGCTCTGCGCTAGACCCCCGTCACTGGCTCCCTGTCGCTGGCTCCTGGTCATCGGGCTCTGCATATATCAGCAGGCTAACACTCCATAACCCCCATGCCCTGTTGTAGGGATAGACCCCGGTTTGATTGGGTGGAAGTTATACGTTGGCGCGGAACCAAGGGTTAGGCCCTATCCAAACTCCCCGCGGCCGTGGTCATGTGGTGTTGTATGTTGAACAGTGGGTTGGGGCTATGCCCCGACCCTTTCCCCTGCCGATGAAAACTTAATTCAAATTTAAATACATTTTTTAACATATAGTTAACAAGAACTACATGTGGAGCGGGCGGTTAGCCCGGTCCTGCCAGTCCATTGCCCGGAGGATAGGTCGAGGGTTCGACCCTAGTGAACCCATATAAATTTTATACAAAACCACTAACCAACCACAGGGTGCCACGTGGCAACCCATGACTGGGCCACGTGTCACCTCAATAACCAATAGAAGTCTGCCACACATCAAATGTCGAATGGTCCACGTGTCTGCCACGTACCCTGCGACTGTACCTGCCCAGTCAGCTGTTGACGTCATCCCGTGCCACGTGTCACACTTACAGTGGTGACACGTGTCACCCATAGATTGGTCCAGTCGTACGTCACATCACCTGCCATGTGTCGGCTCCAGGGGTTTCCACGCCAACTGTATGGCCGAACGACCTGTATAGTCAGCATGCCACGTGGCACTGTACGGACTGTACAGTCATCCCCTTTTTTTGCCTATTTGGGTTTTCGGACAGAATGCGATATCTTGCACATATGGAGCCCGTTTGACGAAGTAAATATATGGCCGAAATCAAGAAGACGAGACAGACGCAATGGCACTAGTTTAGTCGGATTCCGAACACTTTCATTTTTGAGCCTTTTTGAGCACTGTCAGGCTTCTGGATCCGATTCTGGATCACACTTCCCCACTAAAAGAGCTTTTGGTCCCCAAAAGGTTACTGACCAGTCAACAAGCTCAGGATAGGCCACCCGACTTGTCCTCTGTCTCTGAACTCTGTTCTGTGCACCTGTTTCATCAAGATCAACTGTAACACAATCATGACAACTAATAGTATATTGTTAGCCATTTGAACCCTGTTACATCTTACTGAAGCCACTATCATCCATGTAGAAAACATTACTAATGACAGCATCAAAAAGACGACTGCAAATGACCTGATATACTTGAAATATTTGCACGATATGAGCTTATCTTGAAGCAACTTATGATTGACTTTTCATTCAACAATCATTTCTTGTTCTTGCTTAAGATTGATTACTTCATTTGAAACAATTATTGGTTTGTTGCTTGCTTGCACTGCCTTTTTTAATTGTTCCATTGNTAGCCATTTGAACCCTGTTACATCTTACTGAAGCCACTATCATCCATGTAGAAAACATTACTAATGACAGTATCAAAAAGACGACTGCAAATGAGATGATATACTTGAAATATTTGCACGACATGAGCTTATCTTGAAGCAACTTATGATTGATTTTCCATTCAACAATCATTTATTGTTCTTTCTTAAGATCGATTACTTCATTTGAAACAATTATTGGTTTGTTGCTTGCTTGCACTGCCTTTTTTAATTGTTCCATTGTTTGAAGTGTTTTATTTGCTTTAACATGATGAGCATGAACCACATAATCTTGACCTTCTTTGGTTAATTGATATTGATTCTTTGTCCTGTAGAAGATTGCCTTACGATCATATAAATATGGGCTACCTAAGACCATTCCACATTCTCTTAATGGCACTACATCACATGTTACTTGTCCACATACTTAGATGAAATTTCAAATTTGATTGTGCACTTTTTTGTTATGTGCATTTGATGATGATTGCTTATCCATTTAAGTGTGTAAGGCTTATGATGTACTTGTGTTTTTAACCCCAATTTCTTAAGCAATTCTTCTGAGATTAGATTAGATTGAGATCCACTGTTGATTAATGTGTCTATCTTAGTGTGTCGCGTGATTACCCTTATATGAAACAATTTGCTTCTACAATCAATGTCTTCACCAATTTTACCTGTCATACCATCCAATGAGATCTTTGATTCATCACCTGAATCCGGTCCCAAGTCTGTGGGTTTTGTTGTCATTGCCACTGTATGCATTCCCTTCTTTTCCTTGAACCACTTTGTCCTCTTCTCGAGATGTAACTGCGAACATCTGTCCTCATCATGTCCCTCTTTCTTGCAATGCTTGCAAGAGGGATTTCCTTCCTTCCTCGTCACTACATTTGCATTCTTTCCATGCCTTTTCCTCTTGTCCTCTTTTCTTGAAGACGATGATTCCCCTGACACACCTGCTTTGCATGCTTCAATATATGTAGCTTGAACATAAACCTCATCAATGTTAGTGGGTCCAAACATGAATACAGTGTTTCTAATATGCACAGGTAAGCCTCATATGTACTTCATAAGAGTTTCTTGTGTTTCTAAAGGGATATCTAACATTAATGCCATTTTTTGAAATCCATCGGTGTATTCTTGCACTGTTTGTCCTTTTCTTAGTTTTAAATATTGTCATTCAATTAATGATTTTTCTTTATAACCCAAAGGATAGAAGTGTTTCCTAAGTGAAGAAATGAAGCTTTTCCATGATGGAAATACCTTACCCACTTGTTGTGTTCGATTTTGCAACTTTATTTGCCACCATATGAGAGTTGTACCTGCAAGTCTCAAAGATGCCAACTTGATTTGTGTGGCCTCATCCTTGATCTATTGCACACTGTAGTAAACCTCCATCTGCCTGATCCAATTGTCAAGTTTTTTTTCATTTACTTCACCATCATATATGGGCAACTCAAATTTAACATCAAGTTTTAACAATGGAATTTCATTCTTATGTTTATAAACATTTTTCTTTCCATTATATTTAGAAATTGAACTTGAAGAAGAAGGAGAAGAAGGAGGTGATGATGGAGGTGAAGGAGGAATCTGAGGATGATCCTCTTCCTCTTCACTNCCCAAAACTAGTCTCTTTCGTTCCAAGTAATCCTCATACAAAACTTTCACCATCTCCGACATAGAAAGGAAAGTTTTCTGGAACTCTTTCTCATCCTCAGAAATCCCTTCTTCCGATGCCATCTTCTTGCTGTGAGAATCTCTCTTTCTCAACCCAATTAATCGATTCTCTACAACAAGCTCGCCTTCACCACACTGTAGCTTCTCCTTGGTTAACATGCAAAACTCAATCCAAACGTCAACTAGCTCTAATACCACTTGATCTGTAAAGATCTTTTAATGACTGTGGTTGAGTTTTTAATTGCATGTGTTAATTAACCCTTTTAACAATATTAATGAAAGAATGAGGAAAAGAGAGGAATTATGAAAACCATATACACATATGCAGATCTGAAATGAAGTAATAAACAACAAACCATAACAAGAGAATTGATAACGGAGTTCGACACAACATTCCCTATGTCTCTGGGCCTTTGTCTCTGTGGGAGAGGCTTTTTTATTTCTGTTCAAAATATCAAAAGTACATCACAGTAGTTCCAATTGGCTACAAGATTTATCTGGTCATGTTCTTCCAGATCTCTAGAACCTAGCAAAAGAAACGACACGCAAAATGGATGACCGGAGCTCCCAAAAATGGCCCACAAGCGTCTGCTCCTCAACAACTTCCCTGCATAAAAATGGATTTGGCTTAGCTTCCCTTCAGCATAAATATGCTCTGACTGTCGCCCATGGCCTCAAATAGGCCTGGTTTATATAGATCTGAAGTTGGTAATCCATCCCCAACTTCCTCCCAAAATATGGCCTCCAAAAATGCCCAATATCTCCCAAAAATGGGCCAAATCCTCCATTAACAGGCATAAAATCAATAGAAAATCCAAACTATATTAAAAAAACCATTTGCAATGATATTTGGGTGCATCCCCAAAAAGTGCGTGCCCCTGGTCATATGGGGGGGCGGCCATGTGGCCAGGCGCTCCACCTGTGTGCTAGCCCCCTGTCCCTGGCTCTTGGTATTCGGGCGCATTCCATGGAACCGATGGCTAACAACCTAACCCCCCACACCCTTAGCTAACGGTCCATTGGCGGTAGATAGGACCAAATCCCCAAAGTACCGGGGCTAGTCCCCATACCTCCCAGCTTTTGGCTCCTGGTTCTCGTGGGCGGTCACGTTGTGTGTTAGTGCCGAGGGATGGGGCTAAGCCCCAGCCCTTTCCCCCCTCCGAATGTCGATTCAATCAAATTCAAATAATTTCTTTCGCATATAGTTGTTAAGAACCAAGCGAGGGCAGGTTGGCTGGCTCGGCCCTGCCAATCCATACGCCATGGGAGGTCAGGGTTCGACTACCGTGGACTCCAACCAATTTTTCACAAACCGGAGAGCCAACCACAGGGTGCCACATGGCACCTCCACTACCAATAAGAAAGTTCCGCTTGTCAAGCACTGATTCATCCACCTGTCTGCCACGTACCTGTTCTATAAACATGCCACTGTACCTGCCATGCCATCCTGCTGACATCATCCTGTGCCATGTGTCACCCTTACAGTTGTGACATGTGTCATGCTCAGACTAGTCCAACTCACCTGGCGTACACCCTGTCACCTTCCATGTGTCTTCTCTAGGAGATGCCACGTCAGCTATATGACCGTACGACCTGTACATTCAGCCTGCCATGTGGCACTGTACGGACTGTACAGACTGTACAATCAACCATTTTTTTTGCCTGTTTGGGTTTTCGAACAGAGTGCGATATCTTTCGCATACAAAGCCCGTTTGATGAAGTAAATATATGGACGAAATCGGAAGAACGAGACAGACACAATGGAATTTGTTTCGTTTGATTCTGAGCACTTTAATTTTTGAGACTTTTTGAGCCATGTCAGGCTCCTAGATCCAATTCTGGATCATGTGACCATGCCAATTTCAATCTTTCCAGATTGGAACAAGGAGTTCCATGTGCATGTACATGCATCGTCCATAGAGTTGGGTGCAATACTATCTCAACCAGGAGAGGGAGACATAGATCACCTAATTACTTTTGCATGAAGGAAGCTATCCATAGAAGATACGAATTATACTACCAAGGAACGAGAAGGATTGGAAATGGTCTATGTGTTGCAGAAGTTCAGACATTATCTATTGGGGTCTCACTTTAAGATGTATACATACCACTCTACATTAAAATACTTATTCAATAAACCAATGTTGGGGGGGATAATATGTATATGGCTATTATTTTCTTAGGAATATGATTTTTAGTTTGTAGTGAAACCGAGGAAGGTGAATGTAGGATCAAATCATCTATCGCGCATACCATCATGAGAGGATGAAGGAAAATTAGATGAAAACTTCCCATATGCATAGTTATTTGTAGTAAATATGGTGGATGAATACTATTGGATGTTTGGGCTTACCGGGGTTCTACCTTTAGGTTTCCAACAAAACCATACAAATCATCGACCCTTCTAGAGACTAGAAGGAAACATAATGCACAAAGTGCATAAAGAAATCTCACCTGAAATGGATTATGCCTGACTCCAGGACCTAAATGTCTGTAGTCATGGAGGGGATGGTGCTCATGGGGATGTTATACATTCATTCTATCTTAGATATATCATATCTACCATTATATAACCATATTCATTCATTAATATTCATTCTTAGTAAAATAACATAATAGATCTAGTGCGCACTGTAAATTAACTCTAATAGATTCTTTCATTCATCCATTCATTCATCATAAAAGAAATAAAATCATCATTCCACACATTGACACAATATTTTACTGTGGTTCATCCCCCTGGGATATGTCCACAAAGATTTGGAATTCTATGCTTCTTTATTCATCTTCATCAAATCATTGCACTGCGTGCATTACATTAGAAATATGTCTATGTGAGGTTGACAAGCGTTGCACCAAGCTCCACAAATTGAAACTAACCCTCAGTTACAATCCATAAGTTCCTAAAACTGACCCAACATGAGATCCACAAATCTCAACCAAAACTAGCAATTGCGACCCAAAACTCTTCCAAAAACATACCAAAAACATGCTCAAAAGATCCTCTCCTAGCTACATCACACAACATATATTTATACTACAAAAATGGGTTAAGACCTTTACATCATGACCTAAACCCTAACCCTTAGTGGATTATTTTTTTCCACATTTCAACCTCCTTCACATGGCTGGTCCTCGATTCAATCGTTCATCGTCGCACTGTCCTTTATTGTGCCTCTGAATTTCCTCTTCCTCATGTTGTGTTTCCTTGTTATTCGGTGCACTACCTTCCCCTATTATTCAGCATGCTTCTTCTAGCATGCTACTTTTTATTATTTCCTGGTGTGTGCTTCTTCTAGCATGCTACTTTTTATTATTTCCTGGTGTGTGCTCTATCTATCCTCCAAAACTTTTTCACATTTCCCAAAATAGATTGCTCCAACATGCCCCCAACACTTACATGTGGCTTGTCTCGAGCCACTTAGGCAATTTTTTCCTCCTTCACTAACTTATTCAACGTCTAAAATATTCCTGTCAACTCTTGTACTTGTTCTTTTTATTGTGCACTCCTTTCTTCAATATTTTCTACCAACTGTGTTATTATGTTCTCCTTCATCACTTCTACACTTTCCAAGTGTAGTTGCTTTATCCCACCCTTTGCTTCTTCCAACTCTGTGACCATTGTTTCTTCCAATTTGTACAATGGCTCCAACTGATCTTGCCTTAACTATTTCTCCATCTGGATTGACTTTGGCTCTTCCTATAGGTTCTTCATCTCATGTGGACTCTTGATCCTATCTAATATAGCCATATTTTTATATCTGTGCTTCAAGTCCTGAAATGAAGTGTTTATGTTTCCCTCATTTTGGTCTAATTATTGAATCTTTTCATATTCTTGTTTGAGGGGCTTAAACTCCACTAGTTGAGGTCAAGGGGGTTGGGTTAAAGGGGATATTAGAGCCAAAAAAGAATATTTTTATTAATATTCCTTAAAAACTGTAAATTAAGGATATAATATTATATCCTAAGTCTCGGGGAGGGGATAAGTGGCTAAAAGCAGTTCTCAACGTGATAAGTGTCAAGTTGGGGACATGTTGAAAGAAGGTAGTTCTCAACCCAACATGTGTCAAGTTGGGAACATGCAGTCAAATGGTTCATATTTAGTCCATTCATACACCCAATCATTGAGGAATGGAGACCATCACAATGGGGGGTAAGGGAATCGACTATTCTGCTATCGAGGGGATTGTTTTATCATGATCCAACTGTTATGTGAGTAATCCCATTGATGTTATCATGAGCCAATTATCACTGTAAACAATATGTTGAATGCTATCATAGATAACTGTGTATCACTTAGCTTGGAGATCTAAATTGAAGAGGTGGGTTTTCAGCCCTGTGGAATTTTGTATTGAAGAGGCATATTGTCAATACCATGGAATATTGTATTCTCTATAGGTGACATAATTGTTTGGAATTATTTCCTCATGTGTCAAACTGTAGTGACATTACTTTGAAACTTCATGTCCAACCTATTGCTGAAGCCCTAGAAGGGAAGTGGGGCAGTTAAAGGACTGTTGAGAAGAGAAGGGGAACACTTCTTGGGGTGGAAAAAGCATGTGGGGAATGAGAGACTATAGGCTATCAATGTGAATTGACATCTGTGACGAAATTTCCTGCACTTGAATCACCTGTGTATGAACTACCTATGAATGAGTTCCTGAAAAGTGAGATCCTTTATCCTAGTTGGGAACCCTTGCCCAAGTGAATTTTATCCCCAACTCGGGTGTGTCCCACTATTGAGACTTATTAACAATGCAGTCTAAGGATGGGAGGAACATGGAAGGTCCACCTGCAGTTGGTGTCTTTTATTCACAAGATAAGTGCCAATTGTGTGTTAAATATGTTTGCAATTATGTTCATGCAATTGTTGTCATGATTTTATGTTGTGTTTATAATTTTGTTATGAATTTTGTATAAATCTGTTAATAAATGTAAGTATTCATGCATTACAGAGTATCTATATCTATTTAATTAGTGACATAATTGTGTCAGATCAATTTAAGTGGAATTGCTGGCAATATACTATCAGAGATAGAATGTTTTTCTAGTGGCACTCCCTAGAGGGAGTCTGGGAGTGTGTTACATCCAAGCTATGCTGACATTCATCATTCCACTGGAATTTGATATCCTTCTTTAAAAATTTCTCCATGGGTGCAATAATCTGCGCATATCCCCTTATGAACTTCTTATAGTAACATGTATGACCAAGTGAATATTTTAACTGGCGCACTGACTTATGTGGTGGTAAATTAACAGTGACAACAATGTTCGCAGGATCAACCAACAGACCCTGTTTACACACCATATGCCCTAAAAAAATCCCAAATGGTGCGCTGAAAATGCATTTCTTAATTTTCAAGGAAATCTGACACTGTCTACACCTGTCTAACATCAATCTTAACACTTCAACATGATCCTTCAATAAATTAAATATTGTCTAATCATCCAAATAGACTTCCAAAAACTTATGTATATATTCTTTAAAGGCATATACTACTACTCTTGAAAATATAGTAGGTGCATTCTTCAATCTAAAAGACATCATTGTGTACTAATATGACCCCTATTATGTGGAAAATGTTGTCTTATGTCAATCTTTTGGTGCTATCTTGATCTGGTGATACCATGAAAATACATCAATAAATGAATATGCTTCTTGTCCTCCTACATTCTCCAATACTTCATCTGTAAATGGGGTAGGGAAGTGATCATGGAGACAAGCATTGTTCAACTTCTCCTAGTCTAAACACATCCCTATTCCCCTTTTATTATTCACCTAGACTACATTAGGGCTAATCCATTTTGATTCTTCAACAGGTTCTATTATACCAACCTCTAACATCTTATCAATCTCTTCTTTAACTTTCTTCTTATATACTAGATTCAATCTGTAAGGTATTTGTCTTATTGGTCTGACATCTAGTCTTAAATGAATCTTCATCTCTCTAAGTTCTCCCTCTACCCCTTTCATCTCTAGAAATGTTGCTGGAAATAGGTCACTATACTCACGCAGTATTTATGTTATTCTTTCCACAGTCTGATTATCCTAATAGTAACCAATACTTGCAATATTTGGCTTCTCTTCTATTCCAATGTTGAATTTCTTGATATTTAGAGGTGCAACAAAATCTTCTGACTGTGACTGTGGACCTTCTAATTCTCTTTCCCCTTCAACTTTTTTTATAATGATATTGTGTGTTCTTTTTTTTATATATATATGTTGGATCATCTTCTGCGACATGGTAACACCGTAACAACTGTCTGACTTTCTGTCAATTTTGATTCTGATAAGCAGTCACAATTTCAACTTTAGGTTATTCACATATCCTATATCTTACCAACTTAAGTGCAATATCCATCATTGGGTTCTCATGTTCAAATGAAAATGTAACTACAAAATTATGCTGCAAACCTTCCCAATTTGCAGTTTCTTTGTACAGTTCTAATTATGTATACCAGTTCCTGGGTATGCCTTCCAATGTATGAATGAAATGATGTGTCCATTCCTATGGTGGTACCAATATCCATTGGACCATGCATCTATCTACATGTTCTCTAGGTTTCCTTATTCCATCATACTTCTCCAAATATTTATTCTGCTGCTCTGCGCCAAATCTAATGCACAATAATCTCTCACATTGATACCATTAATTGATCTTCTCCTTATGAGTATCCCACCAAAGGGAAGGTGTTTCTTTCAAGGCAATGTCTAATGATGAAAATATCTAATTTTCCAAAACTTCTAACTCAAAATTTCTTAATAATTCTACTAAATCATTTTCCCCATAAAATCTGGGAGGTTCTCTTACCTCTATGCCAACGGATCTCAGTGCGCATGTCATTCTTGTACATATTCTGGTAGATATCTCATGTAAGTGCTTCTTCCAATTCTCCAATCCTGTGTTATCGTCTGAAGTACAAGAATTAATGCTTCTCCAACTAATAATTCCATCTACAATTGGGTTGATGTAATCTTCCTCACCAGCGGTAGTTCTATACATCTGATTTATATCTTCTCTAATGAAGTTTTATGTCATAGGTTCCATATATATTCCACCTTCTGAAGGATCTAAGGGTGTTATAACTATGTATTCTCCTTATTCAAAAACCATCTTCCTGGTCTTAAAATTGATGATAGCTTGATTTTCAAATGCCTAATCCAGTCCCAACAATGCTAGATAGGGTGTAGTGTTATCCACTACATCAATGAATTCAAAGTCTTCCATAGTGCACACACCATCCAAATCTACTTGTATGCCCTTAAATATTCCAATTGGTACCACTCTATGCTAATTTTCTAGCTTTAACTGAATAGGTGAATACCCCAGTGTAGGTTACCCCATGGATTCCCATGTCTTCTTAGGTAAAACATTTACTTCAGACCCCAAATCCAATATTATGTAACCCATATTAAAATGTCCAATGTTTGCATTCAATTTGAACTCCCTACTTGTTCTTGTCTTCCTATGGATATGATTTACCATCTTTATCCCTTCTTCCCCAGAATTGCATTTTTCTAACAGATTTTGTAACACTTGCAGAGATGACTTATCATTCAATAACTTCAGACAAGATACCAAAAAGTTTCTTAAATTACTGACCTTTTCTAAAGGCTAGTCTCTACTAGTCTGATCAAATAGGTGAGGCATGTCATATACTAGGACATCATCTCCTGGATTTGTTCCTAAAGTAGAAGCAATATTCTTCAAAATCTATTGTCTAGCCTCCTTGAATGTATCTTTTTCTTTTTGCACATTAAATTGTTGTTTAGGTGTTGTATTCTTTCTGACCCACTGGTGCTTGTCCTAATTCTACTTTGCTGCATCTTTTCCTATATTGGTTCCTCCTCTAGTAACTATATGGATATTATTCCCATCATTATCTCTGGTTTCCACAACAATCCATTGAACATTTTTATTGTTCAATAGTGTCAGACATTCTTCTATATCATAATCTGTTGCGCAACAATATATACATGTCACATGTGGATGTGGACAATATCTTGCATAATTTCCAGGTTTCTGACAATTGTGACATGTTACTGTTACAAGGGAAAAACTCTCTATGGCCAAGGGTAAACCACAATAGACAAGTATGACTACAGAAATGAACTCAATTCCATTGTATACTAGATAAAATAATGTGCAAGATAAGAAAGAGGCCTACCTCGATCCAACATTTGATGATGTTCCAACATTGAGCACTTCGACCCAAAGCTTTGTACCTGCAATAAGTTCTCAATGAACAAGCAAAGAAAGTATATAGTGATAATGTAAAGGGGCAACACATAATATAGCATAATCCATTAATAAACATTAAAAACATGCCCATGGATAATAATCATATATTTGCATGATACCAATAGGACAAGAAAGGAGTATTTCTATTAATAATTGATCAACAAAAGTGTCAACATTACAGACTTCCATGTCCGCATGGTTCCAAACCAAGGAACCAAGTTCCTTCCAACTGGGTCTCCACCACTTCAATCCTCCACCAAAGGCAAGCTTGAAAGAGAGAGAAAATGAGGTTCTCTCAACAGTAGGGAAAGAGCTTGGGGGATGAACACTATGTTCAGAATTGAGGGACAAAGGGATGCAGACTCAACAAGATGTAATTTCTCTAGAGTAACTTTTCTCTCAAATTTTAATGCTTTATCCTCCTTTCCATAGCTCAAAATTGTGCTCTTATAACCTTCAAAATGAAACTGAAGGGTTGAGTCAGAACATTTCCAGTATATGGAAGGCCAAGGATCAGATATCTCTTGTCATGACATGGAAACCCAACTCCATTTTTGTATTTTATGGAACAAATCCCGATGTACATGGGCTGTAGTGGAACAACTTGCGTATGCGCTTGCTGTATAGCTAATAGGGAACGTATATGTGGAAAAATGTTTATTTTTATTTCTGGATTTAGCAGAAAGGGATGATAAGTCTACATAGGGAAATGGAAAAAGGCCCTCTGTGCAAGATAGAAATGGTGAGGAAAATATTGCTATAACAGATGCCCCCTAATGTGTGAGATTAGAGGAGTATCTGCAATGGTCGAAATACATTATAAATAACCCAGGAGTGGAGTGGTAGAGAACCAACTGGACTAACTCGATTGCTCATTACATTCTGTACCGACTTTGCATACATGGCTGCCAAGAATACAATGCAGATCCATGTGGAAAATATACCAAATAAGTGTATGTGGCCATGAATAGGTAGATACAATTGTGGTTATATGCCAAAATATGTCATGGTCATGAACAAGACCTAGTGAAACCAGTCTCAAAATCAATCTGAAGATATCTGTATACCATGGAGTACAATCTGATTTCCCATGATCACTAAAGTCGAAGAGGTGTTAGTCCAATGAAAGAGAAGAAACATCTTAGGAAAGCAATGGCCACATAGTGATGTCTTCAAGTCTTCTACACTATCTGCCAAAGGTGCAAGTTTACATCATGTGAATAAAGTAGTTGAGGTTGAACATAATGAGACATCGTTTGATTATTGGTCATTAAGGTATACCATTAACAAACGTGAGACAACCTACCAATAATGAAAGTAGGTATCAAGGCACCGAGTACATTCCTACAAGTGTGAATAAAGGAGTTAGTGTCGAAGACTTGAGAAATCCTTTGACCAGGAGACATTGATGTATTCCCATCTGTCAATGGCAAGAGAGCCTGCCACTAATGACTACAAGCCTCAAGTTACTCATAAAACTGTAGGTCCCATATTCATAATATATGATCTGAAGTCGATGGAAAGAGACCCGCTGAAAGGAGAGAATTAAGGCATCTCTCATCAGTCAGCAAAAGGAACAAAGCAATAGCTTCATGATTTGGTGGAGATCGGATGAGAAACATGTTCATGGACCAATGACCCTGTGTGTCTTTCGTGTGTATAAAATGCAAGTGGTACACGAAAAAGATCCTGTGAATAGAAGCTAGTGATGAAAACTATTGAAAAAGGTGAGAAAACCATCAATAAGGCTAATGGCATCCAAGACACTACACAAATCCCAAAGTGTGGATAGATGTCTTGCTGTCGAACATAAGGAAAACCACCCAGTCAAAGACCAATGATGAAATGTCGATTGTTGGGTTCAAGATGACCAACCGATGATGCAAGTAGGGCCAAGGTGCATGATTGATGTAGGAGAATCCCTCACGACAAGCAAGCCAACGTGGAAGCGGAGGACAACTGGAAGACGTCCAACGCAAGTTTTTGAATTTTTGTTGAAGTTGATGCGCAAATATAAATGAGATCATTTATTGAAGGCACCTTGGTAAAATGTAATGAGACCTTGAGCGCCCCGCTCTCGTCTGAGATAGTCGAAGGCATTTATAGTAGTAAATGTAAGTAGCTAGATTTGAATATTAGATTAGACAGTTCTAGAAGAAATAGGGAAAACGGATATAGACACTCTCAGTGTATCATTGTAATAGTAGTTGATAATTCAGGAAGAGTTAGAAGAATATAGAGCATAGGAGATAAGTAGAGAACTGTAGAAGAACACCCATGTACAGATCTTGAATTAATAGAAGAAGTTGATTCAAATTCATGTCTGTCATGTTAGTCTCTGTGTATGTGTGTTGAATGCTATGCTCATGAGTATTTACTTCCTGTTATGCATTTGCTATTATGCTGTGTGTATGATTCCATGTGCTGAGATTGAAATCTAAGAGGAAATGGAATGAGTTACAATTGTTTCTCTATCTGAGCAAGGATTCCTACAAGGAGTGCAGTTGAAGTCATCTGCAAGGAGTGCATTGAGAGAAAGCTCAGATAGTTATCTCTTGTTCTCATTCACCCAGGAGTGAAATCAGGTTATACGATCTTTGCAAGGAGTGCGTAGGCTAAGGAGAGTCTTAGTCATGAAACTGAGTGAAGTATTGGAGGACTGCTGCTGCAGGTGTGCGTAGAGTCAAAGGAACTCAACACTTTGACATGGTTGAGGATCGCCGCAAGGAGTGCTTGCAGAGAACCTCTTGGAGGTTGAAAGTGTGAGAAGTTCAGGAAGGATAGGCCTCTGAATTGCTGAAGAACAACATAGACAAGTGCGACTTGAAGTTGCAAGGGCGTCGCAGGTTGGCGAGTGGCGAGCTAGTCTCGTGAGGAGACATTTAGTCATCCTGTGGACTTACGAAAGAACAAAGGGACAGTCAAAATCCCTTGGGGAGGTTTCATGAAGTTCCGTGGACCGTTGGATCTCACGAAGGTGCAGGGAGGTTACAGTGTAAGTGTGGAAGAGGTTCGAAGTTCAGGGAAAAAGCAGAGTCGTCAATCCCGAGTCACAAGGATCGTTGGATCTACACGTGATATCAGTTATCGGGGGTTCGCGAGTTGAAGCTCCAACGGATTGCATTAGGAGTTGCGATATCACGAAATGCAATGTCCTGATAGGCTCAGAACCGTTCGTTGTGGGGGATGCGTGTCAGGAGATCCCAGGGCGACGGAGTTCGGCATATCGGGGTGTTCGAAGGCAAGATACACAGGTAGTTTGAAATCGTGATCCGTGATACCCCGATGAGATCCGAAACGTCCATCAGTGGGGACGCGTGTTAGTGGATCCCAGGGAGTCGGAGTTTAGAGTATCGGAGATTCCGGAGACAGGAAAATATTACAGCTTGAAATCACGATACGCGAAATCCTGATGGGAGAGTCGTGTGGGCCATAGTCGAAGCCAGTGGAAGATAGGTGGCACAATATCTGGAAATTAGAGTTCCTAAGGTCGAAGGAAATGGGACATCCAAATTCTCGAAATCTTGACAGAATTGGGACCATCCATTTGGCAGGACATGTGGTAACCATCGGTGTCATAGGGAAATCCCGACAAGGAGTCAATCCATCAGCATTTGGAGTTCATCGGGATATCGAGAATCCCGATGAAAAGTGGTTTTTACACTTTGAAATCATGATCCACGAAACCCTGATCAATGGGGAATAACTGTCAGCACAGCGGGGCTGAGGGAAGAGCTGTAGTGGAAGCCAGCTATCAACCTGGCGGAGAATCGGGGTTCGAGAGATCGAGAAACCCACGGGTAAGTTTTTTGCAACATTGGAAATCCCGTAGCCTTGACGGGGTAAGCCCATGGTCACGGTTTAATGGTCATATAGGCCAAAGACCTATAGCAGGAGGGATAGCGTGGAAAAGGAGCATCGAGATTCGGGGGAATTGCAAGTCTTGAAGGCGTGAGTATTTCAACATCGCCAACCTCGAAACCCCGATGGGATTTATGGATGTGGTCATATAAGGAGAGGTCACATGGGACCAAACTTCTAGCGAAGGGCTAGTGGAGGTTGGAAGCACATCAAGATTTTGAAGTCCAA
>JASDQU011026869.1:0-11700 GCA_032191745.1 Picea mariana | reverse complement strand
GATGAGGTAAGCCTGTGGTCACAGTTTAACGGTCATATAGGCCAAAGACCTATAGCAGAAGGGCTAGTGTGGAAAAGAAGCATCGGGATTCGGGGGAATCACGAGTCTTGGAGGCGTGAGTATTTCAACATCGCCAACCCCAAAACCTCGATGGGCGTTATGGCTGTGGTCATATAAGGAGAGTTCACATGGGACCAAGCTTCTAGCGAAGGGCTAGCGGAGGTTGGAAGTGCATCAGGATTTTGAAGTCCAAAACCCCGACGGAAGAGATATAAGACTGAGGTCTTATAGAGAGTGGTCACATGAACTAAAGGCTTGGCTAGGTGGGGCTAAGGTAACAAGGGAGCGCATCGGAGATCGGGGATCGGTGACTCAAGTTGCTAGAACATCGCGGGAGTCAAAACCCCGATAGAAGGAATCTTGACAGAGTGAGGGGATTCCCTGAAGAGATTTCTGTGGGTGAAGTATTTCCCGATAGGGAAATAGAGAACCTTTGAGTTATTTGGGCCGAGAAGGAGATAGATCCTGTGAGCGGACGTGCCTTGGGAGGGTGCGCCTGCGTCAGTGATAGGACCATAGTATCATGTGATTCTGAGACAAACTGAGGGTATGGCCGACATGCAAAGTCAAGATTTATGAGGAGTGGTTGACGCAGGTTGTGAGACTTCCTTTGAACAAGAGCATGAGACATGTGGTGGACTCCGAAAACATAGACTCAATGATGTGACTATTAGATGCAGGAGGCATCAATAAGGTTCTCTATAGGGACTGGAAGAGTAACATGTCGGTAGAGAAAACTCTGTAAGGAGATCAACTTCCTAAAGCCATGCTAAAACCCAAAATTATGATGACACAAGGAATCAATAATTTTGTGCTTTGTTCAAAGGCGGCATGATTGATGCCAATTATAATATATTACTCCCTTCCCACCCGTCTTTTTTGTTTTTTCATAACAAATGAATGCTATGATACAGAGGAGGAAACGAGTGTCGCAAGTAAGAAAAAGTAGTTCTAGCAGTGGAACGTACCTATGCTTAATGCAAGAAAATACATGTAGGAGATGGACACTTGGGGTGATGTTTCCTCCAGGGTATAGGGTTTTAAATTGCGAAGGATATAAACAAGTCTCTTCTTGGTTGAGGATGCAAAACTTCTTAGGAAACAATTTATAACGCAAAGCGAGAACCGACTAAAGGCTCAATACTGTAAGCAAGGGCATGCGATGCAATCACAACTTAACGCCAAAAAAAATCCTTTTTTATGTCTTGTAGTCTACTTGGTGTGAAAAATGGGTAAACTTGTGTTATAGCAAGATTTTCCTCACCATTGGTATCTTGCACAGAGGGCATTTTTTCCATTTTCCTATGCAGACTTATCAACCCCTTTTTTAATAAATCCAGTGACAAAACATATATTTTTTCACATATACGCTCCCTAACTACTTTGCAAGATGCGTATACTCTTGATGCTCCACTACAGCTCGCGTATATCGAGATTTGTGCCAGAAAATACAAAATGAGGTCGGGCTTACATGTCACGATAGAAGATCTCTGATCTTTGGCCTTCCATATACTGGAAACGTTCTGACTCGACCCTTCAGTTGCATTCTGGAGGCTATAAGAGCACAATTTCGAGCTATGGAAAAGGAGAGAGAAAGAATTCAACTTTGAGAGAAAAGTTACTCTGGAGAAATTACTTCATATTGAGTCTACATCCCTTTGTCCCTCAAGTCTGAACACAGTGTTCAGCCCCCAAGATCTTCCCTTATTGTCAAGAGGATCTCATTATCTCTTTGCTATGATCTTTCCTTTGGTGGAGGATTGAAGTGGTGGAGACCCATTTGGAAGGAACTTGGTTTCTCGGTTTCGAACCGTGATGACATGGAAGTCTGTAATGTTGATACTTTTGTTGATCAATTATTAATAGAAATACTCCTTTCCCATCCTATCGATATATTGCAAATATATGATTATTATCCATGGGAATGTTTGTAATGTTTATTAATGGATTGTGCTATCTGATGTGCTAAATCATTTAATATATTGTCACTATATACTTACATCTCTTGTTTTTTGAGAACTTCTTGTAGGTGTAAGGCTTTGGTTCAAAGTGCTCAACAGTGGAATGACATCAAACAATTGGATCGAGGTAGGCTTGTTCCTCATATTTCACATTATTTTATATAGCACATGCTAGAATTGAGCTTATTTCTTCAGTCATACCTATTTGTTGTGGTTTTTCCTTGGCCATAGAGAGTTTTTCCCTTGTAACGGAATTGGCGACTCCATTGGGAAGAGATATTCCTTCTAAGGGTTGAAGTATTTTTCCTTCTTATGTTTCTCTTTTGCCTTTGTATTTCTTTTCATATCATAGTTGGACAGAGTCTGTTCACTTTGGGTTTGAGTTTTCAACCTTTTAACCTTGCCTAGCCTTGTTTTAAAATATATACGCCCTTTTTTCCCTGAAAACCGTGTGTATACGCTTGTTGTCCCACTACAAGAGGCATATATACACACTTTTCTATTGAACAAGAGCATATACCACTCCCCCCTTGCTTGTTTTCTTGGTTTAGTGACTGTTGGGTAGGTTTTGAGGATCACTGAGCCTTCTTAGGTCTCTATGGTACCTGTTGAGATTATCTGGGATGAAAAGAATTCTTTTTGGAGTTAAATTTTTGGACGACATCTTTCTCTTTGTTTTTTGTTTTTGATTTTCCCTTGGTAGTTGGGTTGTCTTCTTCGCTTCTTGGTATTCTTGCCTTCTTAGGTCTCTATGGTACCTGTTGAGATTATCTGGGATGACAAGAATTATTTTTGGAGTTGAATTTTTGGGCGACATCTTTCTCTTTGTTTTTTGTTTTTGATTTTCCCTTGGTAGTTGGGTTGTCTGCTTAGCTTCTTGGTATTCTGCTTGAATGATTTCTTTTATACACAGTAGAAGTTATATATCAATTCTCTTATCAGTCCATGCATTGTTTTTTTAAATACATTGAAAATACAAAAAAATAGGCATTTTGCATTGGTTGGTNTTTTGTCTTTGAACCTTTACCATTAACCTAACACATTTAGTGAAAGATTGCATTTTACTTATGAGTTGCAGAATTAAAATTGAAGATTGCACTATTTTTATTTAGCATATCAATCACTGAAAAGTTAAAGTTAGGTTTTGAATTATATGTATTTTTATTCTTATGCAGAGTCATAACACCATATGTTTCATTTCCATACCTCTTTGAGTAATCACAGCCAATAAAATTTACCTTTAAACTAAAATTGATTAGTCACGATTTTATTTTTTAGGGTGTAGAAACTAGCCTAGGATTTAGTGCCTTGGAATAGGATTTTGTGAGTAAACTTCTCCAAGGCAATTAAATCAACATATGTGTCTGAGACAGGGAGTTGAGAAATCCATTGTATAATTTGTAATATCAAGAGGCTCCACTCACACTGGAGTTAAGAACGAGGTCAGGTGAACTTTGTTGAAGGGATAACCCCTGGATACTCACCTAGCGTTAGAGATATTTCTGTGGATTTATTCATATTTGGGGATCTTTCTAGTATCCATACCTCTGTGAGAGGCGGTACTTTCAAGGTTTCGGGCTTTGCTACCCTGCCCGTATGGCAATACAGACTTATGACTGTTCACCTGTGCATCGGTTATACAGTGGTTGATTAGTTTCTTGACTTAGGTTTCTCATAGGTTACCTGCAGGGGTTATTCTGCTTGTGTCCTGGGTCAAATAGGGGTCAGAAAGCACACAACCTTTATGGAGGATTACCTCTCCAGGGGGATCTGACCAACTGGTTGCTAAGCCAATGAGGGCCCTTATAAATGATTCTGTTACCTCCAAACTTTAGCAGGGAGTCTCAGGTCCCTCCTAGATGAGGCATACCTTCTTTAGCCATGGAGGCCACTCAACCACTTTAGCCCCTTTGCATGCATATTGGTCGTTTAACTTTTTGGTATGCTCTTTGATTACTAGTTGGCCCTAGGACTCTGTTTTTTGGTTTCATTATCATGAATAGTGGAGTTCCTTTTACTCCTCCATTTACTGCTACCCCCCCCATGACGTTCATGGGGGAAAATTCATCCTCTTTTTATAATGGTATGCAAAATTATGGTACTCAGTCAATGCCTTGGGTCTCTAATCATTTTTGTCATGGTATGTCGGATATGTATTCGCAGTTTCCATCCTCTGTCTCACCTCCTTATGCGAATACAAGTTTTGGGTCTGGTGGCATGATGCCTCCTTCTTATCCCTCTCTGTTTGGAGGGGGTCATATCCTTCAAACACCTCTTATGGTAGGAGTTTGGAATGTTCCTTCCTATGAATCCACTATGTGAGAAGTAAGTGCCCAATTAAGAAATCATTCTACTTATCACACTCTGTCCACTTATCCTTCTTCCACTATGTCAGTTCCTATGAACACTTTTCCCATGGTTGACCTCCATCTGTCCTCTAGTGTTTCCTCAGGGGGGAGTTATTTTTATAGTATGGGAAAGCACCCTCACGAAGTTCCTTCACCTAGGGGCAACATATATCCTCACATGTGTAACCCTTGTCATGTCACTTTCTCTTCGCAAGAGGCTTCCTCAGTGTTGATGCCCTTACAATCCTTTATGAATCAGTATGGAGGAGGATATTGTCCTATCGGATAGGGACAGGGTGTAAACCAGGATCCTTCCTGGCCTACAATTTCTCAAAATCAATCTTTCCATGCACCTTGGACTCAAATTACACAATTCATTACCACCACAAGTCCAGTCATTGCGTGCCATACTGGAGTTATATCACCAACCTATGCTAGTCATTTTGGAGATTGGTCGACAACCTCTGCGAGTCATGTTGAAGACCTTCAACCAGCCGTTACAAGTCATGTTGGGGGCACAAGTCCAGTCACTACGTGTCATACTGGCATTATATCACCAACCTCTGCTAGTCATGTTGGATATTGGTCAACAACCTGTGCAAGTCATGTTGAAGACCTGGAACTAGCCGCTACAAGTCATGCTGGGGGCACACGTCTGGTCACTGCTAGTCATAATGAACATCCATCACCAACCTCTGCTAGTCATGTTGGGGATCCATCACCAACCATTTCTAGTCATGTTGGGGATCCATAACCAAACATTTCTAGTCATGTTGGATATTTTCTACTAGCCTTTGCAAGTCATGCTAGGAGCATGTCACCAGCCACTGCAAGTCATGCTGGGGGCATTCATATGATTGATAATCTTAGACATCTCAGACGTAAGCCTAGATTCCTTTGTAGGACTTGTGAAGGAGGTCACCTTACTCATTTGTGTCCTATTACTGTTGGGATACCAGAAGCATGGGGCTCACCTAAGGGCCCTTTGGGTTCCAAGGCATCTATGGTTTCACAACACTTTGTTCCTTCTTTGGTTGATACAACAATCATGCCGATGCAATCTTTGGATGACACCTCTTTTCCTTTAGGGGTTGATGTTTCCTTTGACCTTGTTGTCTCACATCCCATTCAAACTGTGGTCGTGTCGATGCAATCTTTGACCAACACCTCTCCTATGTTTGGGGGTGATGTGTCTCTTGACCTTGTTGTATCACATCTTGTTCAACCAATGGTCATGTTGATGCAATGTTCGACCGACAACATTCCTATTTTTTGGGGTGATACACCTCTTGACCTTGTTGTCCCACACCCTATTCAACCAATTGTTGAGGAAGTGGTCGTATCAATGCAATATTCGATCAACCTCACTCTTCTCTTGGAGAGTGATAAGTATAAGGAAGTGGTCGCGCCAATACAATTTTTGGTCGATCCCACTCTTCTGGTTTTGGTTCTATACGTTCTCTTCCATGTCCTTAGCATTTCTCGCACTTCACCTTCTGAACAAGAGAGATTTTTACTCTTCCCGAGTTCTCTCCCTCCAAGTCCTAACAAGGTTCACTTTGATTGGGATGGTCTTGTGTGGCATCCAATGCCTCCACCTATTTATTTTCCAAGAAGAGACATTATCCGATATAACACGGAGACGATAACCTCCATTAGAACTTTTCCCTCCTCGATTTGGAGAGCTTTGGGTATTTCCAAGATTGTGTCAATTCTTCATAAGATACCGACATTCCACAGAAGGTTTGCATGGGAGCCTTGGCCTCCCCTGTGACTTTCACGAGTCCAAGTTATGTCCTTTTTTGACTCGTTCAAAAAGAGAAAATATTGTCGAGTGATTTGTTCCTTTCACTCTCGTTAATTTGGATTTGAAAGGTCACGTGTCTTAGTTAATATCTTTTCCAACTCGTTACTAAAAATTTAAAAGTTCTTCGAGTGATTTGTCCCTTTCACACTCATTAAAATTGGATTTGAAAGATCATGAGTCTTAGTTAAGCTCTTTTCCGACTCGCTATCAAAAATGGAAAAGATCACCAAGTGAACTTGTCTTCTTCACACTCATAAATTGGATTTGAAAAGACATCTATTTGGCACAAGTTTACCCCTTTTTCACACCAAGTAGAATAAAATATATAAAAAAGGACATTTTTTGGCGTTAAATTTTGATTGCATCTCATGCCCTTGCTTGCAGTATTGAGCCTTTAGTTGGTTCTTGCTTTGCATTATAAACCATGGACCAAGCAGTTTGCATCCTCAACCAAGCAGAGCCTTGTCTATATCCTTCACAATTTGACACCCTATACCCTAGAGGGAACATCACCCCAAGTGTCCATATCTCACATGCATTTCCTTGCATCGAGCATAGGTATGTTCCATTGCTGGAACTAGTTTTTCTTACTGGCGACACTCGTTCCCTCCTCTGTATCATAGCATTTACTTGTTATGAAAAAACAAAAAAAGATAGGCAGGAAGGGAGTACTATATTGTAATTGGAAGCAGTTGTGTCTCCTTTGAATAGATCACAAAGTTATTGAGTCCTTCTGTCATCATAATTTTGGGTTTAGCATGGCCTTAGGAAGCTAATCTCGTTACAAAATATTCTCGATCGACTGGTTAATCTTCCAGCCACTATAGAAAACATTATGGATGCCTCCTACATCTAATTGTCAAATCATCAAGTGTATGCTGCCTGAGTCCACCGTATGTCTCATGCTCTTGTTCAAAGGAATTCTATCAACCTATGTTGGCCACTCCGCAGAAATCTTGACTTCGCATGTCATCCATACCCTCAATTTGTCTCAGAATCACATGATACTTTGGTCTTATGATGCACCCTGGCCCTACTTTCATCATTGGTAGGTCACCTTGAACCCAACAATTGACATTTCATCATGGGTTGTTGACTAGGTGGTTTCCCTTGTGGTCAATGGAAAGACATATATTCACACTTTGGGATTCGTGCAATGTCTTGGATGCCATTATCCTTATTGGTGGTTTCCTCGCCTTTGTCAACGGTTTTCATCATTGGCTTCTATTCAGAGGGTATTTTTTGTTTACCACTTGCATTTGGCACACATGAAATATGCACAGGGTTGTTGGTTCATAAACATGTTCTTTGTCCGATCTCCACTAAATTATGAAGCTCCTTCTTTTCTCCTCGTGCTGACTGATGAGAGATGCCTTAATTCTCTCCTTTCAGTGGGTCTCTTTCCATAGACTTTAGCTCATGTATTCTGGATATGAGACTTAGAGTTTTATGAGTACGTTGAGGTTTGCAGTCATCAGTGGCATGCTCTCTCGCCATTGATAGGTGGGAATACATCAATGTCTCCTGATCAATGGATCTGTCAAATGTTCGACACCAACTCCCTCATTCACATTTGTAGAGATGTACTCATTGCCTTGATACCTACTTTCATCATTGGTGGGTTGTCTCGCATTTGTTAATGATATACCTCAATGAACAGTAATCAAATGATGTCTCACCATGTTCGACCTCAACTCATTTATTCACATGATGTAGATTTGCACCATTGGCAGATTATATTGAAGACTTCAAGAAATCACTTTGTAGAAACAACTTTACTAAGCTGTTGCTTCCATTTCATCATACCGGTACCTATTTGACTTCAGCGATCATGGGAGATTAGATTCTACTCCATGGTATATGGATATCTTCAGATTGATTTTGAGACTGGTTTCACTGAGCCTTGTTTGTGACTATGACAACTATTGGCATGTAACCACATTTATATTTGCCTACTCATGGCCATGAACACTTGTTGGTATATTTTCCTTATGGATCTGCATTGTATTCTTGGCAGCCATGTATGCAAAGTCAGTACATAGTGTAATGAGCAATTGAGTTCATCCAGCTGGTTCTCTACCACTCCACTTCTGGGTTATTTATAATGTATTTCGGCTATCGCAGATACTCCTATGATCTCACACATTAGGGAACATCTATTATAGAAAGATTTTCCTCACCATTGGTATCTTGCACAGAGGGCCTTTTTTCCATTTTCCTATGCAGACTTATCAACCCCTTTTTTGATAAATCCAGAGCCAAAACATATATTTTTCCACATATACACTCCCTAATTTCTTTGCAAGATGCGTATATGCTTGATGCTCCACTACATCTCGTGTATATCAGGATTTGTGCCAGAAAATACAAAATGAGGTCGGGTTTACATGTCACGACAGAAGATCTCTAATATTTGGCCTTCCATATACTGGATACGTTCCGACTTGGCCCTTTAGTTTCATTCTGGAGGCTATAAGAGCACAATTTCGAGCTATGGAAAAGTCGAGAGAAAGCATTCAACTTTGAGAGAAAAGTTACTCTGGAGAAATTACTTCATATTGAGTTTGCATCATTTTGTCCCTCAAGTCTGAACACCGTGTTCAACCCCCAAGCTCTTCCCTTATTGTCAACAGGATCTCATTATCTCTTTTCTATGAGCTTTCCTTTGGTGGAGGATTGAAGTGGTGGAGATCCAGTTGGAAGGAACTTGGTTTCTTGGTTTCTAACCATGCCGACACAAAAGTATGTAATGTTGATACTTATGTTGATCAATTATTAATAGAAATACACCTTTCCCGTCCTATCAATATCTTGCAAATATATGATTCTTATCCAAGGGCATGTTTGTAATGTTTATTAATGGATTGTGCTATATGATGTGCTAACTCATTTTATATATTGTCACTATATACTTGCATCGCTTGTTTGTTGAGAACTTCTTGCAGGTGTAAGGCTTTGGGTCAAAGTGCTCAACGATGGAACGACATCAAACGATTGGATTGAGGTAGGATTCTTCCTCATATTTCACATTAGTTTATATAGAACATGTGGGAATTGATTTGATTTCTGCAATCATACCTATCTATTGTGGTTTACCCTTGGCCATAGAGAGTTTTTCCCTTGTAAGAACTTCTGCCAAATAGACATCTTTTCAAATCCAATTTAAAAGTGTGAAAAAGACAAGTTCACTCGGCAATATTTTCTATTTTTAATAACGAGTCAGAAAAGAGCGTAACTAAGACTCATGACCTTTAAAATCCAGTTTAATGAGTGTGAAAGGGACAAATCACTCGAAAATATTTTCGGTTTTTAGAAGAGCCGGAAAAGAGCTTGACTAAGACTCATTTTTTGGAGTCAGCGGGGAATAAGGCTGCATGTGCATGAATGAGAAATGAGGCTCATTATAAAGTCATGTATCGAGTTATAATGGATTCTCGGTCCTAAGGAAAAAGTTGGCATGGGCACCAAATGACAAAGAGGATCTAACTAGGGCACCCATGTTTGGTAAGTCTCTACCATTTATTAGCGACACTACTTATAACAGACAAAAGGTTTTGTGTCACAACAAATGGGTTCCTACCTAAGGCATAAAAAAGGTAGTAGTCGAAGGATAATGCGAAAATCCACGATGGAGTGGATACCTATCCTATATGCTAGGTTATGAAAATACATGCCCGAGGTGACGAACGACCAATCATGACGTTGAAATCCGCAATAAAACCGAGTTAAAACTACAAAAAATCAAATCAAAACCATATTTGAATTACTCCATTAGGATAAAAAATAGCATGAAACTATATAAAGTGGGTAAAAATAGCTTATAAATAGTAATAAAATAAAAAATTACTATATCATTTTGATTTTTACCCAAATAGTGCAATTTGGACCAAAAATACCTCCAAGATTCAAATGACAATTGTGGGAGCATTGGGCGACAAAATCACGAACCATCTAGATCAGGTAACTCTTCATCTCATCCTCTTCAAATTTAGTGGATTACATTTTTGAATTAGGTTCCAATTTTTTAGTTTTTGAGGGTGTAAATTAGGATTTTCGGTGTACACGAGTCTCCTTTGTTAAGGTCGCATGTATGACGAGGTATACACCCCTGTGTGAACCATAGGGAGCATGTATCATTCCCTACATGCAACTATGTGCAAAGAAGGCCGCGTATAGGTACGCAAATGGCCAAAAAAGGGTGTTTAACTCAAAAAAATTGATTTGTTTTTGTAGGATGGTCCTAGAATGGAGAGAGAGAGAGAGAATGAGGAGGTGGATGCAGCTGTTGAATGAGATCCGATGGCTCAAGCGGCTATAAAAATATGTGGCTTGTACAAATTTTGGGCTCTCAAAGGAATGAGGGCTCAAGTGAGGTTATTGGAGATGTTGGTGGGTTAATAGGACCTTGATAGCGAAATCTTTATCCTCGATGGACAACCACTGAGGATCAAAGTGGATGACATCTACTTCTTGATTGGTCTATCATGCTGAGGGGAGGTTGTGAACCTCAAGTCACATGGAGCAGGGAGTGGGATGAATATCGAAAAGTATATCGATGCCCATTGTATAGCAGGGACTCCCAAGGTGGGAAGTCAAGTCCCCATCTGGGAAATAAGTAATCTTAGTTTCAAAATCATAGTGCTTGTGCTTACCAGGATCATAGGTTCAACCTCGTTGCATCAAGAATTGAGACCGTTGATGTTTTACATAGTAGATTATGCTAGACCCACTGTTTATGACTGGTGTACCTCACTACTGGCCAATATGAAAGGTCAGTTGACAGAGTGTAAACAAGGGAGTAAGCGAAACTTCGGGTTTGCCTCTATTCTTTGCTGCTCTTTTTTTAAGCAAGTTCCTGGTCTGGGACCTAGAGTGGAGGTTCTTCCTAGAGGACCATGCGATCCAACCATGGTATAGTGGATCGAGGTCATGAGACAACAGGGGGGAGGTAGGGTGACCACACCCTACAACAATGTTTTTTTCTTTTAGTGGCGGCGATAGATCATTGTGCTAGATGACTATCCCTATGCGGGGATTGATTTCCGAGGAGATCCTGATATGCCACTTGCACCAGGGGCCGCCTACAATGATATAGGTAATTTTTTCTTTTAAACATTTCATTTTTTTGTATTTTTGTATTTAAGGAACACAAATATTTTTGGGATGGTTTTTGAGTATTAACTAGACACTTGTGTAATCATAGACGTGGGTCTGCGACGACCAGAGTGATTCTTACGACATAGACGGAGGAATCGGGGAGATGAGGCAACAGGAGGAGAAGAGGAGAAAGTCCTACAAAACATGCAGGGAAACCTATCTCGTTTGACATAGAGGATTCCTATGGTTTATGTAGAGGATCTACCTGAAGCCATGCAATGACACGTGGTTGGTGTACCTAGAGATGGGTACAACTCTTTTGACGTCTCACAAATGTCATGGTTTGCTACCATGACACATATCCGGTTCCACAGGCGTAGATGTCGTGGGATATGTATACCGGTTGTATATGTGTATTGAGGGTTTT